>QFDD01002192.1:0-23608 GCA_006871305.1 Vachellia collinsii | reverse complement strand
TCATTATCAAAATATTCTAATGGAAAATGAATAATATGATTGAGTTAATATTTTTTATTTTAAAACTTTTGTTATATATCACTAATTTATTGAAAGTTGTTGGGCCATTGGTTATTTTTCTTTTACCCGAGTTGGGCCATTGGTTATATAAAAAGGAGAACAGATTTTAAGTTAAAAAAACAGAAAAAATGAAGGAGGGATACATTGAAAAGAGAGAAAGCAAGCATTAAATGTCTGGTTTAAAGAGAAGGAGCGCCAGACCACATGACTTGATTGATGATAGGAAGCATTAAATTGCCTTGCTGTCAACCCCTTCAAGTACACTCTCTCACGGCACCTTTCATGTCTTCACGAGATCTCTTTCTCTCTCTCTCTCTTTATTTGAAGAAGGTGAGAGTGCAGAAAGCATAACCAAAGGAAGAAGAGCCTCGGCGAGAACAAGAAGCAGGGCTGAGGAGCAAAGCTACGGAGAAGCAGAAGAGAAGACAGAGCAAGAGCGACGCAACAACGAGGCGAGGCGATGCGAGGCCAAGGGTGGGATTCTAATCTGATGCCCAAGACAGAGTGATGCCATGGGCGAGCAGATCGGCGAGACGAAACCGCTCAGGCAATCAGGCTAGCCTTTGGATTTTACTTTTTCTTTTTTTCTTTTAATACCAAAACAATGTCGTTTAAGACGATTTTTCATGAAAAATATAACCCGGCCAACCCATCAAGCGGGGCGGGTTGACCGGGTTAAAGGCGGGTTAACCGAGTCACACCGGTTCAACCCATCTCCGGTCCAACGCTCAAACCAGACCGGATCATGCACCGGTTCACCGGTTTCCGGTTAGAACCGTCCGGTCCGGTCCGGTTTTTTGTTCCTTGCACTTAACAGATGGATCATCATACAATGAATTTTTCATTTCTAATGAATAGCTTGTTCTCCAACATCTAGATAGTAAATCTAGATAGACCTAACGATCTGAGAAGCAGAATTTTGTTCAATCCTTTTCATCCTTTCCCCCAAAAAATTTTTAATTTCCTATTAATATTAATACTTAATAGTTTCGGAATGAACGTATATAAAAGAACCACAAAATTGATACATGTCAAGGCACACGAATCCATGAAATATCAAGCAACAAATAAACATCATGCAGCAAAAATCAGCAACCTTGACTTTCATAAAGCTTTGTTAACCAGAAGCTTCATTGATGAAACCTTCCTTGCGACCTTCAAAACCAGGCCGCATAAGCTTTTTCTCCCTCTTTGCAATCCTCCGCATTTTCTTCTGATGAATCCTCTGGGCTATATTTTCGGATCTTCTTTGTTGTTTCTCTGCTTTCATTTTCTCCCTGGTATCAATTCTCTCCTTCCATTTCTCTGAATTTTTCTGTTGTCTCATCTTCTCTTTCTTTATGCTTTTCTCTAACAGTTTGGGATCGTCATGAACCTTAATTCCTGCAGCCCTGTCCATTGCTGCTTTCCATGATTGCTTTTTTGCAATAACCTCACCTTTCTCAGGATCTTTCTTTGCTTCTTGAAATTTTTTTGCCTTTTCAAGTTCCTTCTGTATTGACATTTTTCTTTTTTTCTTCCCTTGCTTTTCCTCGTTATCGAGTTTGACATGACCAAACATGAGGTCTTTTGAAGCCTCCGTAGCATCCTTCTTCCTTTTTCCTGCTGATTCACCAGGTTTAGGTTTACTTCCTTCATTCCCATCATCTTTCCTACGTTTCTTATTCTGAATTCGTCTCTTCGCATTTCTCTCGTCCCTTTTCTTTTCTCTATTGGAACTTCCACAGTTACGACTTGCCCGAAACTCTTCAATCTTGCGATGAAGCCGTTGCCGTAGCTCTTCATATGTCACTGACCGATCATCATCTTCAAGACCTGATGTTAAATGATTCGCATCCATTTGCTCACCATTGCCCTCGTTCAATTTTTCTTTGTCCAAGCTTTGTTTAAGCAGGCTAAGCGTTGTTGCATTAGGCTTATCTGGGTCCAAACGTTCTCTTCGAGACTTCTTAATATTTTCCTTTGTCTCTTTCTTAGCTGCAGCTTTTTCAGCCTTGCTCAGACCCTGAAACCACGGTTTCTCATCACTGATCGGTAGATAGAACTTGGCTGGTATAAGCTCAATTAACTTGTCAAAGAAGAGTCTGTGCTGCTGAATAATAGACTCCAAATCTTGATCAGCATTGGTCTCCTCGACGGACTTTTGCGTTTTCTTCTTCATCTGCATGAAAATAATGTACAAGGAAGGACGATTGGAAATCAATAGGGTGTGTATAAGCTAGACAAGATGGGTTGTGGACTCAATGAAATACTACTCAATTGAAGAATAAGTGGAAATCAGAACGTTCTTCCTAAGACCCACAAAGCTTAAATCCATAATTCCTTGAATAGATTGTTTATCCAACCAGTGGCTTACAATGCCTAAAAACAATTAAAAATAAAAAGGATAGGTTTCAGTAAGCACCGCCAAAATCTTCCATGTCCAATTCAGCTTTAATAATTAAATTGCAGTTAGGAGAAATTTATTAAGAAAATAAAAGGGCCAAAGTTAACGCTGAAGTTAAGAGGATAAGATTGAAAACGCACAGCAATGAAGTTGAACCCAGCAGGCAGAGCCAAAAAAAAGTCACCAGTAAGGCAGTAACTAGTTTCGATTTTCAAACAGAATCGAGGAGTAAAAACCTGAAATAGCAAGGCCGAATTGAAAGCTGTGATGAAGTTAACAACTGGAGTTGAAGGCGAGAGAACCCTCTGCCGCGACCTGCGAGTTTCCGACAGTGGCAGTTATGAAGGGAGGCGGTGCCGCCGCCGCACAATCTCTAGGGTTTGTGTTCGAAGGAAGAGCGATGCTAAGGAACTTCAGGCAGACCGCAGAGCATTCATTTTAGATTTACCATGTCGTTCGTGAATCCTGATTCCTGCGTCAGATATTCTTTTTTTTTTTTCACCAACCAGAAAATCTACTTTCTATTACAATTATATAGTGTGTCTACTTTAACTAACTTATCAAAATTAATATATATATATATTAGTAAAAGAAATAAAGAAAAATTAATCTTTTACTTATTCAACTTTTAAAATACTTATAATTCAGTAGTTCAACTATGAGATTAACATGTACGGCTTAAAATATTATATTATATGAAAAAATTACAATAATTTAAATTAATTGCATTTTGTTTTTATTTTTACCATCACATTTTGTTGCTGCTGGGCGCTGGCTAGTGTACACCATTCATTTTATATATTTTGCTCGGTATCACAACCTTAATTTGTTTATATATTGTATTACCAAATCATCGAATGAACTATGCTGTTTATTGAGGTAAAAAAAAAATCCATTTCCATTGTTAAAGAAACACCTTGTGCACCACAAACATTCACAATTATTTAGTATTGATAGAAAGAATTTCTACGTCTTTTCTTAACGTCACTTGGAGATACTATGTCTGAGTCACAACAGAAAGAAAGAATTTTCATAGGTATCAAGATATATAAATGCTCCATAAAGTCTAGAACTGAAAATACAACGAATGTATATGCATTATATTTCAATGGTTATTGTATCTACTTGTAAGTTGGGACCGTTCAACCCAGTTTTCTGCATTCATCATAACTGATATTGAGTAATGTAGTATCATTAAAAACTCAGCATTCTAAAGATGGCCAATCGTACAAACTGCAGCAGAGACATAAATATTCTTGGGCTCCTCAAGACTGCCATCCCATCAAAATATCATATCTCAGTGAGAATATCAATATCTTCGAGGCAACAATCTCCTTTCATTACTGATACGAGGTCATCCAGAATTCCATATATTAAACTTGAAGAAGCATGTGCCTTATCAGCAACATAAAATGAATAAGTCTTACCACTTATTGTTATCCAACTGCAACCTGGGACCTTTCTTAAACCTCTCTCTTTCATCATTGTCCTCATTTCAGCTACAATGTCCCATCTTCTGTCAGAAGCATATAAATTTGACACAGAGATATAATTTGATGGGTTCTCAGGTTCTAGATCTAGCAAAAACCTATAAGCCAGGTCTCTAGTCACTGAATTCCCATGCATTATGGAAGCACTTAAAAGAGCTCCCCAAACACTTGCACTGGCCTCTACAGGCATTTCTCTAATGAATTTCATGGCTTCATCGAGTTGCCCTGATCTACCCAACATATCTACCACACAAGCACAAATCTCAGCCGTTGGTTTCATTCCATACTTAGTCACGAATGAGTCATAAATACTAAGCCCTTGGTCTACCAATCCTGACTTGCTACAAGCAGAAAGAACACCAACCAATGTTATCATATCTGGCTTGGTTCCTAGCTGAAGCATTTTATAATACATATTCACAGCATCCTCCCCTCTCCCATGTAATCCATATGCAGAGATCATTGAACTCCAGGAAATGGAGTCTTTGTAGAAACCGCCATTGTCAAATACGCGTCGTGCATAACTCAAGCTCCCACATTTAGAATACATGTCGATCAATGCATTACATAAGGAAACATCATGATTCAAATCCATTTTGATTGCAAAACTGTGAATTTGTTTCCCTCCAGTTAATCCAGCAAGTGAGCTACAAGCTGGAAGCACGCTCACAAGAGTTACCTTGTTGGGTTGAATCCCTCCTTTTACTTGCATTTCATGTAGAAGAGACGCTGCTTCTTCTGGTGGTCCATTTTGTACATAGCTCTTGATCATTGCCGTCCACACGTATACGTTTCTGCACTTCATTTGGTCAAATACCCTTCTGCTGTAAGCAACTCTGTTACTTCTTGAGTACATATCTATTAAAGACGACCCCATATGAACATCTAAATACATCTTTAAGTCCAATTCATTCTTCACAAGAAAACCGTGAAGTTCCATCCCATAATCCCCTCTCCCAGTTTTGCTACCACAAGCAGGAAGGACACTTGCAATTGTATAGCCATTAGGCTTAAACCCTTCATTTTGCATTCGTCGAAAATAATTCCATAAATCTATATGGGACATACAATCCACTGAGGCAGAACATCCTGCAATGATGACATTCCATGAAGAAAGGTTCCTCAGAGCCATTTCTTCGAACAGCTTCCTAGCTTCACCTAATTCGCCGCATTTGCAGTACATTGACATCAGAGAGTTAGCTACAACAACATCCGAGACAAAACCAATATTTAGACTCTTGGCATGAATCAGTTTCCCAGAAATCAAGTCCTCAATCTCGGCAGAAATCTTGGAAAGTGTAGCAAGAGTATAATCATCAGGCAAAATATTACTACGAACCATTTCGTGGAACAACGCAGAAGCTTTATCGAAGGCGTGACGTTTCGCGTACCCATTAATCAACGAGTTCCAGAGATAGATATTCTTGAGAGAAATGGAGTCAAAGACGAGTCTTGATTTGGATAAATTTCCGCACGTAAAGTATGCAGAAACGAGTTGAGTGCAGAGGAAAGCGTTTTGGTCAAAGCCCAGTGCTAGGATTTGAGCGTGAGATTGCTGTGTAAGTTTCAGAGAACGATGATGAATCGAGAGTTGAAGCAAATCAAGGAGATGCAGAGGCGAGTGCAAAACCGTGGCAGAAGTGTAATAACGGCAAATTGGGAAGGTAAACTTCCTGTGGAGAAGAAGCATAAGATCAGAATAATAGAAGTTTGAGTTTGCTGTTTCAGAGCAGAGAACACCAAACTGAAGCGCTCTGGATTCTGGAATGTGCAATCTACTCAGATTTTTATTGTTCTTCGACTGAGTGCAAAAAGTCTGATTTGATTGCGCGCTTTCCATGATATGTGCCAAAACAGATTCAAATGGACTCAACTTACAAAAAACAATTAAAAAAAAAACGTGGCTGTTTATTTGAATCAAAAATAATTCTCAATCAGTTTCCCTTGAAACTTAAAGTGGGCTGAATTTTAAAAAAAAAAATCTGAAAAATTAATGCTTTTTTATAAGTATATATAAAAAATGGAAAAATTACTGAAAACACCTCTATACAAAATATATTATTTAAAAATATAAGATACAGGTTTTCAAGTGCATCTAACTCTTCTTTAACTGTTTCAAAACATATTTTATAAGGATAAATTTTTTTCATTTTACATACAATTAAAGATATATTACATATAAGTATACAACTGAAGAATAATCGCACTCAAAATAAAGATATACTTAGGCTCTCGATTTTGCTATGGGGTATTTTGAACAATTTTCCCATCATTTTGCCTCCCAGAGGTAATATGCATAGCATCAAGCCTTAATACAGCTTCAAACAAAAATTGTACTTTAACCAGTAATATTCTCTTAAATCAAAATAATGATTAAATTTACTTATCCCCTCTAAATGTATCCATTAAACCTCTGAGCGTGATCAAAAAAGTTAACTCTTGAAAGTACAGATACCTGCAGAACGTCAAAATCTGTGATATATACTGCTATGTCAATGGGATGAGATAAAAAATAATGATATCATAAAGATATGTGATGAGATTTTGAAGAATCAAATTCTGTGTTCATAAATCTAAGCCTAATCCCAGAATGATTGATATGAAACAAATGATAAATTTAGGAGCATTTTGTATTATTATTTGCGCGCCTTAAATAAGCATAAATAAAGGATATCATGATAAAGATGTCTGAAAGAACTTAACATTGAGTTGTTTTTTAACACCAAAAGTAGACATTTATGAGATATTTTATTCACTAAGTGCGTACTTTTATTTAATTGCACAACTTTCCCATTACAATGATGTAATATTGAGTACTTAATTGTTTCTGGGTGCTTTTGGAAATTTCAGTTTGATTTTACAGCTTCTATACCCACTTGGTTTCTGACCATGCGAGAGAGAAAGGCTAACCACTTGTAAGTTTAATTTATGCAAAAGGATGTCTATTCTCTGCGCTTTTTCTCCCTTTGTTTTTGTTTTTTTTGTTTTTGTGAGAAAATGGTTATGAGATCCCAAAGAATGAATACAACTATTAAAAAGTTTAAATAATAAATGAGTAACATGAACATCTTGTAATTTATTGTACTATCATTTGTAATTTCATTTTGTTCATTTGTTCTGAGGTTTTTTGGTGATTATATTATTTTGTTATGATCTCTCAGTTATTTTCCTTCCTCTTTCTTCCGGTACCGTTCATATTTTCTGAGAAGTTGGAAGGCCGCTGAACTTCTTGCATATCTAAAAGCAAGCATCAATAAAGCAAAGTTCATTTAAGTTTAAAATCAAAATCAATACACTTCACTGACAAATAACTTGCCTTCAGAGTATTAAATGCTTCCTCAAGTTCACACCTCATACAACAACTGTAATCCAAACTCCAAAAGCTCCTGGTTTTTGGAGCTTTCCAGTTCCATGATTAAAAGTAACATGAAAAAAAACTTAGATATCATTTTCAAGTGTCTGCTTCAAGTTCTCCATTAAAACTAACTTTTCTCTCTTTAAAAGAGTTAATACGTGGTCCAAGCTTGTAAAGTTGTCCGCACATTGCATCTTATTTTAGAGAACTTGAAATTGAAACACTCAGGGGAAACTTTTATCAGAGTTTTGTCCCTAGTAGTAATATGACTGAGCTCAATTTAAGAGAACTAAGGCAGACAATAGTAAACTTCTAGCAGAAGGGAGCAACTAAATTGTGTAGATTGGCTTTGCTTGCTGCACTGAAATTTCCATGAAGATCATCCAAGTTCCACAGTCCATCCCAGAAATTATCATCATTTGAAGGTTCTGGTGCAGAGGCATTGCCATTGAGCATAGAGTAGAAGCAGCCCTGCTCTTCTATGGTGTTCTGGTACATTTCTTGCCTTATTTGAGACAAACAAGGCATAGTCACTCTATGATCATTTTCCTCAAGAAGAGCCATAATCCCTTTGATGTCCAAGTTGAATTGAAGTTGCTGCTGATGCTGTTGTTGCTGCTGCTGCTGCTGCTGCATTTGCTGTTGTTGCTGCTGAAATTGTTGCCTCCTTATGAGGCGATTCTTCGCTTTTTCCGCAGAATCAGGGGAATTTTTCACCTTCTTCTTGAAATGAGTCCTCCAGTAGTTTTTAATCTCGTTGTCAGTTCTTCCTGGTAAGCTTCTTGCAATTGTTGACCACCTAAAATTTTTTGCATCAGAATCAAAGACTCAGTACAACAGGCTTGTAACTGAGAAAAACCACTCTCCCTTGTACTTTGGAGGGGTGACAAAGGAAAACAAACATGCAAGTTTTGAAGAGATTAAGATGAAAAATCAAAGCCAGACATACCTGTTTCCCCACCTAGCATGCAGCTCAAGAATGATACTCTCTTCCTGGGGTGTTATCTGACCCTTCTTGAGGTCAGGTCTCAAATAATTCACCCACCTCAATCTGCAACTCTTCCCATTTCTTTTCAATCCTGTTTCAGGCAAAAACATGAAACAAATATCATCATCAACCGATCAGAAACCTTAATGAAGGACGAACAAGTAGATACTTAAATCAGTAGAAAGCAAGTTTGGCTGTTCTGTAACCATAGTTGCTCTGCAAATTGTAATCATCAAAGGAATACGAAAAGAAGAATAGAAGAGGAAGAGGTAGAGGGATTAAAGTGGTGAACCTGCAAGCCTAGAGACAGAGTTCCATCTGCCTTCACCATGAAGCCTAACATATTCAATAAGTAATCTGTCTTCTTCAGCAGTCCAGGGACCTTTCCTCCAACCCTCTTCCTCTAACATATTCATACCCCAACCCATGTTGTTCCCAGACATGCCTCCCCAATACATAGCCAAAAACAACTCCTGGAAAAAGTTACGAACTTTTCTCTTTTTTTTCTTCACCCCCTTTTGAGATGCCAAAAACGGCTTTGCAAAGTTGATAACTTTTGTTCAAATCTGTCTTCTAAATTCCTTGCACTGGTTTGGAGTTTGTGTGCTTGCTCCATATTTATAGTTGTAGCTTAGCTATGCCTCCCACTTTGAGTCATCTCTTTCAATGTCACTGTTTATGTATGGTATATGGATCACTTTTTTAACAAAAGAAATCTGAGATTTTTGTTTACAAATAAATAGTGTAGTTTTGTGGGGATATTTATATATAAAAATGAAATAAATCGGATCATGTAAAGGACTCATCATATTTCTGAAGTATATAATAATAAGGCAATCTGATTACACGATCTGTGTAGTAGTACACATATCATTAATTAAGAAAAAGATCATGATTTCTTAATGCTGTGAAATTTTGAACAGGAGTCCAATTGATCTTAGAAAAGCATGCGTGTCAGTGTGCTGAAATTGACCAACCTGTCCTTTTTATGTAGTCCCATTTATCAGCCAAGGAAAATTCTCTTCCCATCACAAGAATCAAAAGAAATTATTTATTTATTTATTACTTTGACGGTTTTGATTATATGGAAATAGTATAAATTTTTATTTGAATTTAATAATTTTATATTTTAGATTTCAAAAAATACAGAGTAGGCTGATTTTAATTTTAAAAAATACATAAATAACTGATATAATATGCCCAAATTAAACAAGTTATTCTAGGATATAATATCCGGGCAGGTCGATTTCAGAAGAACATGGTCATTCTTGAAATTAAGGACCACATGGTCTACTTTTCAAAAGAACTAAACCGTCTGGTAATAATTTTTATAGTAAGTGGATCTAAACTCTAAACTTCTACTATGTTCTATTCCACCTTGCTACCTAGGCTGACCTTAACTAAGATCATCTGATATTTTATATTATTAAATGATTCATATTCAATAGCATCAAATTCAAAACAAAAAAATTGTGATTTAAGCTCAAATCTAATTCTATGCAATTAATTATTTGCGTGTGTACATATATTGGTATTCTATCCGATTATTTATAAAAGTCATCTTCTAGAAGAAATTTGTGATTTTAAATATAGTTCATTTCATGTAAATAGATCATGTTAATTATAAGTAAATATAAAAAAATTGTTCAATTTTGAGACCTTTTTAGCATGATAATTAACTTTAGTGATATAATTAAATAGACTTTTACTCACTTCAATCCTAAATGTAAGAGTTAATAGATAGATTTATTTAGGTTTTAAATATAAGACCTTATTTTATTTTGTCTTGCAAGATTATAATTTTTTCTAACATGTCTCCACTAGTTGCACCTATTTATCTGCTTTACTCTCTCTCTCTCTTTTCTATGAAACATGTCTATCCTCGTACTAGAAGAATAATGTTTAAGAAATTGTTGTAAACCTCTCTTAACAAAAATTTAAACATTAATTTACCACGTTGTAAAAGAGTCTCTCTACCCAACCCATTATTTGTATATTAAGGAGCTTTAGTTTCTAATTAAATTATTAAAAGAGCACCCTAACAAAACTTGGCACACTTTTTTTTTAAAATAACCAACTTCACTAATGTTTTTATTTATAAAAATTAGTTATCAAAAGCGTTTTTTTTTAAATACATGTATTCTTTTACAGGAGACAATCATATACGAGATGCTAACTGATACTAAATGTGATCACTCCTTCTACCAGAAATTCAAACTTTAATTAATTACGTTACAATTTCATTAAAACCTATGGGTGAGCATAAGACAAGAAAGGGATGAGAAATCGAGTGGGTAGTGGACACGTGGGAGGGAGGGCTCCTGAATCGGGACAACAATGTTGCAAAGCCCAAAAGAAAGACTTGGGTGACGAGGCACATATGATAAAATTATAATATGGGCGAAAGTGTGGGCCTTTTTTAATAAAACTTTGAAAATTACAACATGCCCAATGGGCTTCTACCACCTGTGCCCTTTTGCTTGCTTCTCACGATCTGCCTCCATTTGTCTCATTTAAATATTACAGAAGATGCCATTTGGGGACATGGGTGTATTAAATATTCATGTTCTTTGTGGCGTGTAAAGTCGCCTAGGGGACAGGTGTCCTCTCCTCACGTATTTTTGGAAGGATAGGGCTTCTCCAACTGCTTCAGCCATGAATCCTCCGTGTTTTCTTCCGCTTGCCCCACACATTCATCTAAATTCTTTTTTGACCCCTTTTTAACAATAAACTGCAATAGAATCTATCCATCTAATTCTGTTCAGACCTCAAATGTACAAATAACTATGGACCTTTACCAAAAATGCATTAAACATCAAATGCCTTTTGAATGTACAAAAATAACTATAAATATCTAAAATTGGAGTGAAAATGCTAAAAGCGTGAAATATAATCTAACTCCGTTATTTTTTGTGACGGGATATATATTATTTTTGTTCGTGATATTTAACAGTGTTACGTTATATTTTACAATTACGTTATTTTTATTCATATTTTAAATGTTTATAGGCATTTTTACACCTTTAAAAAGCACACAATACACTTTTACTGGAGAAGTATAACGTCTTTTGTTGTTATAACACACTGACCCATTCTATTACGCTCTTTGTAAATTTTCTTTAGTAAAACCAGCACCAATAAGGACCAAGATAAAATGATAATTACAGCAAAATGTGACTTTGAAAAGTCGGTTAAATTGAAATCAATTGATACCCATCAAGTAGGAAGCTTCCTTTTATTATATCACTGAGAAGCTTCCATAAAATCAAC
Organism: Vachellia collinsii; assembly: GCA_006871305.1. Classification (NCBI taxonomy): domain Eukaryota; kingdom Viridiplantae; phylum Streptophyta; class Magnoliopsida; order Fabales; family Fabaceae; genus Vachellia; species Vachellia collinsii. The sequence continues at coordinate 12,059 of QFDD01002192.1, read as the reverse complement.
CCGAGCGGGTTTGTTGATGCATGAAGTAAGTGATGATATATGCCACAATGCCTACCTAAATTTCTGATACCTCTTTTTTTAGGCCAATAAATTTTTGAGACCTGATAAAATGATAATTACAGCAAAACGTGACTTTCGAAAGTCGGCTTCCCCTTTCCTCATCTTTCAAATTGAAAAAAGAAGAAGAGATCAGAGACTAATTAGGATAGAAGATGATAGGAGTCGATTAAAAGTTGCAGGAGGAACAGATTGATGCATCTCACTTTATAACCGACAAAATTTTTATACGAGTGTCTAAGTGAGATATATTAATCCCAACATCGTTGTTTCACTTTGAGGCAGGTTCATCAAAGACGTTTGTTACATTTACATAGAGTCAGGTTAAATTTGATACCTTGGACTTAAACGTCCAAAGCTCCTTCCATCACCCACCAACATATTTAATTTAATGGGAAATTAATAAACTCAAGTACACCACTTGTTTACGCTAATAAACAAAAGCTTCTCATTGCTTTGTCCTCTGCATGGTTAATTAGATATTGATGCAATTAAGAATACAGTAGAAACTATACCAGGATCAAGTAATCAATGTCTAGTACGGAGAGATCACACATAAAGTGAAAACCCTAATATTTATATACATACTTGTATCACTAAAACACTTTGTTTAACAGCTAAGCACACTTGGGCAGTCATCAACATATAATTTTCAAATTAAATAAGCCACAAATAAAAAGTGGGTGATGATCGAAAGAGATTCGCGTCTGGTTCCTTGTGATGTTAACAAATTCTCTCTCTCACTATGATATTTTACAAATGGTGGGGGTGTGTCTGTGTGTGTGTGAGTGTGTGTCTTTTTTTGGAGTGTCTTTTCAGCGTAGATCAGGATCAAGGTTTTGGGATTTCTTGGTGGGGACACACTATGAGTATTTTAATTAATTATTTGGCTTTAGGCTTGATTAAATTTTGTTCAATAGGATCGATAGGCATGCGGTGTGGCTCTCTCTCTCTCTCTCTCTCTCTCTCTCTCTCTGTGGGCTACTGGAAAAATTAGCCATTGGCTAATTCTTAATTAATCTCACCCCCTTGCCCGTTTAACTAGGAACTTTGCTTCGAGAAGAATCTCAACACATTTGAGATCATCAGCTCATAAGAAATGACTTCATTAATCAGTCCGTTTATATAACCCAACACGAAAATCGTTAGATTTAATTCCGTGACTACCAATTTATAACTACTCCTACTATTTAGTACTCTATTTTTCATTAATTAACACTAGCATGAAATATAAAACTAATACTGGATGATGAACTTCTCGTAAACTATGATCTGAGACGTCCCTTTTATATTTGTTTCTACATACTTTGTTTGTGAAATTCTCTTTTTTTTAAAAAAAAAATAGTACTATTTAGTGAAGACTAATCTATCTCATAATCTGAGCTTCATAGATAGGATTCGGGACCCATACGTGCCAGGTTTATTCTAGTGGATTATTAATTTATCATGGACGAAGATTTTGAAATCCATCACTTAATTGCAACTTGCAAAAAGCTAAGTCTTTTTTTAAACTTGGCTGTTAGCACTTTTCACAAAAACAACCTTTTCCTATATTTAATTTTCACTATACAATGATCTAATTAAAATACATATTTTAACATCCTAACTTACTCTATAACATTTTTATTAAATTACATATATTGCCGTATTATAACTAGTCAAAGATAGGAGAAGTTACACTTGTTTTATCTTCGACAAGTAGTGGCCCAGATTTTAAAATATTTTCCAATACTGCTCATTCTTCGTTAATGTAAGAACTACTCAAGTAATTTGGGTATCGTAATAAAGTTAGATAAATTATTTAATTCTAGCAAATGTAATTTAATTTCTCTTAAATACGTTTGTATAAAATTAGATTATATATACACATCAAATTATCATCCCATAGGTAAATTAATTTTAAAAAAATGACAAATAAAATAAATTAAATGAATTAAACTCTGGCATTTAACACCAAAACTAACTTTATAATCATGTCTTATATTCAGAATTAAAATAGTGTATCGGTAATTTATTTGTACTAGTGATAATGCTATCCATCAGAAGCAAACACATGAGGAGGATATGATTGTGAGTGCAAATGGCAGGGATATGATCACTTGGTCAATTTAATTACATGTTGTTCAAATTTCCAATCAAATCAGCTAGCTGTTAACTTATTGCTCTATGGAAATTAAATATGTGATAATAGAATACAATTAGGAGATAAAATATTAAATTGATGAGAGCCAGTACATAATTACCTAGAATATTATCATGGCCAATTGGAGACTTGTCATGCAAATTGCATGTTATTCCTTAAGTGATAAACTTGAATTTTACAAATTTGGAAAGATATAATGCATCTTAAAACCCTAAGAGTATCACGTCAAACCAAAAATAACATTTATGTTTTTGTTTATTTCATCTCATAGCTGTTGCTTATGCGCACTAATTAATTAATTAAGGCGCACTAAAATATCTTGTCCTTTTTACCAATACCTTAATAATGTTTTGCATATCATATCACTTGTTTTATAAATCTAATTTATCTCTCAGCTGTACTTTTCAGCGTTAAAGCGCTAAGCTATATCTGCTATAAATTATAGCATTATATTGTATATGCGGGAGATCATGAATTAAGAACCGTTAATTATCTAAGTTATCAAAATATAAAAAGATATATAAGGGATATAGTAATGTATATATATATAAATGATAAAATCAACGTATGAAATTTTATCAGCAATCGACCAATAATAAACCTTTATTCCTGGTTCTGGTTTCGTCACATTCTTGGCCAAGAACGAAGAGTTATTGTATTTATTCAGGTTATGTAATGTATGCCTTCTATCATTTTCGGTTTTTCACAGATTCCCATATTCTAAATTACTTTAAAAAATTTATTTATTTTGGTAATACATAGAAGTGTCTTGTTTTTTTTATAAATATTTTTTATAGAAAGAGAAACTGTGATTTTGTTCACAGTACATGACTAACACTAACATTTTTTATGTACAAAAGTTTAGTCTAGTTGAGTTTCATGATTCATTCATATCAGGACATACATGTGGCTGTAAGCTTAAATAGCATTCACAAAAAATACTTACAGAATGTTTATTAACAAAATTTTCTTATTAAAAGCTAACTTCTGATTTGAATTAGAATTGACATGACAACAGTTTTTTTTTTTCCATCCACATCTATTTTTTCTCGTCTTGCTATTTCTTATGAACTATAGCTTTTTCATTTTTATGACACCGTCAAAATTTGTATTGGTGAGAGGGATCCAAATTAGAGTATCAGTATTTTATGGTACTACTATTTTTTGTTTATATGTATAAAAGTATATCAAATTCTTTTCACCCATAAAATTTTTATTAATTGATAATTTCCCTGATCTTTCCTAAAATAAAGAGTCTAAAATTGATCATATTGATGAGTAATTTGCTATAACTTATAAAGTAATAAATTCAAATTTGGCTGGCAAAATGAGAATATTGGATATGTGTAAATATCTTGACTTTTTAAATTTAGAAGCTTGCTCTGTTCTCATCTTAGTGAATCCTTAAAATCTAAATCAACCAAACTTTTTTAAAAGAAAAGGAGCAATGATGAACTTTATCATGATAATTTTGTAATTAACTGCTACGTACGATCGTGAATTGTTTGTTGACAGATTAATAGATAACAGTGAAATATGAAATTAACGGCTGTGAATGAAGAGTAGCCTGCGGGAGAGTTTTACTTTAAGCAATATTTAATTAATTAATGTACATGGCCTATGTGAATCAAAGAAAATGCTGATGATGTAATGATGCCTATGCGTGTATCTGAGTTTATCTGAAAGTTGAGTTTGTGAGACCCGCAAAAAATTAAATATCTTGTAGATCTAAAATAAATAAATAAATATCTCATGGTAGTTAAAACTTAAAAAGCCACGGCTGGGTGATATTCTTTTCTTTGCGTGGCATTGAAACATGTTTATGAAATGGAGTTTATTTATCCAGTTTTTTTTTTTAATTTTGCTGTTTAAAATTAAAGGTAATCTGAATCATTTAAAACTGTTTTATATATTATTAAAATTATGTTGTGGAGAGAAATAGGAGAAGATATGCTGAAAATAAGTTTCAAGGATGTAGAAACGGAAACAAGAACGGATATAATATCTCCCATGTACGTTTCGCTTCTCTCTATTTCTCACTTTTCTTTCTTGGATCAATCAATTCAATATCACACGCTTTTAAAAGATGTTCACCCAAAAAAAAACAGAGAGAGAGATCTTCAATCATGGTTATAATATATACAAGTTTCAGGAGTAGCTTGGAAGCCAATCATAAAGAAACAGGGTTAAAAAAATTGAGTTATATATCCTGAGATGACTGGAATTAACATTAAATTGTTATACATATGTGAACTATTCATTGGTTGGGATGACATGTTCCTTGACGTAACAGTGCATCTATATATAGGTCATTAGAATACTCCTTCAAAAACCAACCATGGGTGGAAAGGGATTAATCCTTGGTAACTCAGTGGACTAAGATTTGGATTCCTACAGGAAAAATGTTAACATTTAATGTTTAATAGTATATCAACATTATTGACTCCAATATGATACACATGCTTAACTAAAAAGAAGAAGAAGAAGAACACTCTTACAATACCTATACCTATTTTCTTTTTATAATTAAAGTTACACATTATGAAATATCTGATATTATTACTGGAGAATATTCGAACATTGTTAATTCTTGTTGAGTATAAATTTTTAACATATTTTTTGTCATTCACAAAATCCAAACATTCCATATATATATATATATAAATCCCACTTATTTTAAATATTAGATCTCGCTTGTAAAAAAATACATTAAATCTTATTTCCACTTTACTCAACCAGCGTTGGCAGGTCTTTTTCTTCCATTAATGTATGATTCCATAATTATGTAGAAAGTAACCTTAATCTATAATTATTTGATGAGAAGTATTAAGGAATTGAAGAAAGAGCATGCATGGCACTTTAGCAAAAGAAAGCGTACAGTAAGTCGTAAAGCTGCAAATGCACGTGTGGGTGTGACATCAACAAACGCAACATGGACCAGTTGGTAGTGTCGAAAATGAATTGAATTAGGTATATATGCAAACACAAACACCAACATTAATTCTTGGAGCTATACTTAGTCATCTCATAATTGTATTCCAGAAAATTAAAATTAAAACATCATTCTGTGGCGTGAGGGGTTGCTATATATGTCTGACTACTTAATTATAAACTGATGTGTTATATTGATCGATCGGTAGATCATCAATTGCTTTGACCGTAGCAATCAAAGCAGGTGAAAAGTTGTGGAATAATGGCTCTTCACACTTCACAGCAATGGCTGCAATTTGCACATCATCGTAACACATTCATTAAAATAATCAATGTTTGACCATACCTGTCACTTTTGTGTTCCACAAAACTCTCCATACAGTGGCCACTCACATCCATTCTTCTTTCTTCTTTCCTTACCTAAGTTTGATTCCTCTCCCTGATTATTCATTCACCAGTTCACTCTCACTTTTGAAGCTGAAGCTTTTGTACTGGTTTTGATCTCATCTCTAATATATCGATATCCTTATATTCCAATAATGCAAATACATGTACAGCGGCAGATTCTAACACTTAATGAGACCTTCTTAATTAAATATATTACAGTGTCTTGATCTCTCTCTTTAGTTGAGGAGGATCCAGCCACGCATTTGATGCATGTTTTACTGGTCTCCGCTCACTGTCCTTTTTTATTTTGATTTAGAGGGACAGGAAATAACGGCTAGAGGTTACGAGATATAAAAGCTTTATCGAATCCGTAACTTCTCGTTTACAGGAGAACTCTCATGTCATCTGGCTACAGGATTATTTGCATCTCTACGTACTCTCTACCTCGTGCATGTATTCCATCTATCGTCATCTTTAAAGTTATAAATGGTTGCCAACAAATCCATGAATACAGCTCTAATTTCTTTCTTTTTCACTGAGATCAAGGACAATAAGTAATGGCCATTACCATCCTTAAAGCACACAAACAATGCGCAAGTTTTCTCCACCGCACTTTCCATCTATCATCTGTTCCACCTTCACTGTAATATGAATGGTGGAATTTATAAACAAGTCTTATCTCATGAGATTGGCTACATGCATGGACTGCGTGGTGTTATTATGCTCTATTATATATTAACAACATAATGTTTGGATAATTTGTTAACTAAAAGATCCAGCTCAATAATTCCATTAAGTACACATTATCCTCAGTTTTTTATTTCATCTATATAACTATCTCACCACTATATTCGAACCACCTCCTCAGTAGCGTGGTGGGATTTATATATAAAGATATTAAAACTGAATCGTTTAATGTGGATTTGACGGTCTAAATCTGCGGTAAACTAACATGATGAAGAGTGTAGTGCAGAGAAACTGTAATCCACAAAATATCAGTGCCATAATAACCTATCTATCACCGATAGTCACCGTTAGTCCAAAACAGAACTTATAATTAACTTAAGGTCATATATAGTTATATACATAACAACGAAATATGTCCAAACACAGTTACTAGACACTAACCCCAAATCAATGAGTAATGTAAATTATAGAATTTTCCCGCCCTATACAATTAAGTTCGTGTGGACTACACATTTTACTCACATCGACATCAACAACTTTAGGGCGCACGCAATTTAGTTTTTATCGTGGAAACCAAACTCACTGTCGTTGTTAATTAGTCTAATCCTCCCATTCATGTTCTTGGCTGTTTGGCACTGCCGACCATTTCAACTAATATATTGTTTTCTTATATCTCCACAATAATGATAAGATCGATCGCTTCTAAAGTGTGTTTCTTATGATAATTTATTAACAACTTTGGAAATTTCTTTCGCTATTTATCAGTAGCATCCATCGCACTCTTTGAATGCCAGTGACCTAATTTTGCTTGGAATAATGATGCATGAAGCTGTTGTCTCCATTGCTTTTCATTTATATATATGTATATATATATATATATAAGGTTTGAACAAAACGAAGAACGATTTGGATAATATTGAGGATAGAAATTGATGGTGAGACCGACCAAATTATTCAAATGAAGTAATGAGGGTTTTGTGTGACCTGGACATGTAATGGGCTAAAGCACGATACATATAACGCTTTTTATGGGTCATTCAAAGCAAACTTTTTGACTGGATTAAATCGAAAGGGATAAGGTTTAGTCAACTGGTCAACCTCCTGTTTCATAATCACTTAATTTAATTGAAAACACGGAAGCCACACGGGTGGGTAGGCTTACTTAGCCATCATAATTATATCCTCACCATAATGTATAACTTAATTTATTATATTTTAATTGGATCACTTCCCCCCTCCTTTTTTTATTTTCCCCTCGAGACATGGTGGCAAGTAACAAGTTACAACACACTTGATATAAAAATCGATCTAGCTGCACCGAGAGTTCTCCAAACTGAACTCATCATCCCAGCTTCAAAACGAAACTTGAAGGTTCAGATACGAGGCATAAAGCAGATAAAGTTATTGGAATAGGATTAAATTGATGAAGAGGTGAGATGAAAAATATAATAAATAAAGGAGCAAGAGGGTCTGGTATATCATAACATCATATAGAAGAAACCAGGAATCCTAATTAATTTGGTTACGCCACTGTGTGTGTGTGTGTGTGTGTGTGTGTGTGTGTGTTCTTACCTGCATGGCATGCCACCTCTTCAAGGTTGTATTTCTTGTACTTTTGTATCTGCCTCCTCCCACATCATGTTTTTTTAAGTTTAAAAGCAACAATTAATAGGTAACCGAAAGGTTTGATGAGTGATCACGGTTCAATCTTTTCTTTAAAAGGGGAAAAAAACAAAAAAAGTTCCTTACCATAAAAAACGGCATGTTTTCTTGGAGTAACAAACTCTGTGTATATTAATTCTCTTATGGTGTAACTTATTATAAGCATTATTCTTTTGACGTTAATTACTAAAAACAATTTAGTATTTCATTAATTAATTAATAAATACATGTATATGTAAGCCTTCTAATTATGAACTTATTCTATTGTATTGGGGTTAAGTTTGATGGGAGTAGTTCTTTTTTTTTTCATGCTAATGACTTGCTATAGCATCTACTCTATTTAATATCGATGCATGAATGTCAAGATAAATTAATAATTTATTACTTTTTTTGGTCATAACTCACCTCCATTGCATACTCTGGTTTGAAATTACAGCCTCACCTTTAAGAAAGCACTAAGAAATGTATTTGGTTTCAATTGAATAACTTACGGTGCCTTAAGTTATTGCTAATTGTTTATTATAAAATTAATTTCTAATTGCTTATTATAAAATTAACATGTGATCATGGGAATGTACTAATTACCCCTATTGTGTTTAATATAGGACATAATTAGAGAGTTGTTTCCTATCATAAATGCATAACCTATATATTTCTTATTGTTGTCAGTCTTTTCAAATTACCTTTTTTGATACTTCCTCAGAAGTAATCAAGTAGGATAGATGGAAAATTAAGGGAGTTGGCTAGAATGTTTAAAAAACATACTATGTTAACTAACTTAATTAATATCATTAATCTACTCAAATTAAGTAAATAGATCATACATTTAACACAAAGGGAGTGCAATATCTGCATCTACAAATTAAATTATGAGATCATTTATATTATTTTTTTTTGTTTTTTAATGTAACTGATATATAAAAAAATTACTTTCATCGCGGTTTATTCCGCTACGATCAAAGCAATTAGTAACTGTAAGTTAATACCTGATTAATTCAATAATTAGCAGTGCAGGTCAAAGTGTAGTAGTTTAGAGTCTCTTGAAAAGCATGTTGCTTCAAAATAGATGTGGACGGTGCATGTATGGAGTGCCAAGTCCGGGGTTGGAGCATGTGTTGGGTTAAGGGCCAATAACCACAAAAGAACAACAGTTAATTAGCTGTGGAATTTCCATCGTTAATTAGTTTAACGATGGAATTTCGTCACTAATTAATTAGTGCCAATCTATTTTATTGTGATGTAATCATCAAGTTAAGTTTCTTTGCTAATTTACCGTCCTTTTATCATAGAAAAATAATGATGAGAGGGTGAGGCAGGGTGGAGAGCCCCGGCCTCGTGATAACAATTGTCCATCAAACATTTGTCTCGTGAAAAATGTTCAAATGAAACATGCATGGAAAAAAGATGTTAGAATATGATTTGATCAAGAGAGAGTGAATTGGTAGCCTTTAAAAATTTAAAGCTAAATAAAGCAGTGACAGAGTACTAAAAAAATTGAAAGAAGAGATTGATATAATGATTTATATTAGTTCGATCCTCTTAACTTACATCCAGTCTCCAGATCACTTCTGAGCTTTGCAAATTCACTATATAAAATTTCAGGCTCTCCAAGCCTTTACAACAAGATGTCTCACTCATATTTCCAAAATAGAAACTCTCATTCCCCCTTTTTCTCTGTAATCACAGCCCCTTATTCAAAATCACTCAATTTTGAGTTTTCCCTCAAAAACAAAATATTTGAATAGTTTTAAATAATTCTTTCACATAAATTGAATGCTAATCATTGAGATTTAAGTATGAGAAAGAGTATGACCGAGAAGGTGGATGAATAATCAATGCAAGCTCGTCAGTAGGTGTTTTATCTTCTTCCGTCTTGAATGCTCTTCTATTTATAGTTGGGCAACAATAAGTATCCATTAGACGGAGCTTTATTTCTGTTACACTCAGCTTCATTGTTCAACGTTGTGCATTAATTGTCTCTGACACGCGTCATGGTCGTTGCTTGAGATTTTTTCCATTAAGCACACACCAGAGAAGTAATTAGAAAACATATGCCTTGTTACTAAGTAGAAAGATGAAACATTTATGTGTGCATGATAGATTTAAATAAATGAAGTATAAAAAGGGGAAAACTACAAAAAAAATCAAAACTTCTTACATACTAAGATACTTAGTTAAAGTAAATACTCTAGTAGGTTTCATGATACTCGAGTGTTGTTGATAAAATATTTTAGTAAAAACTCAACTGAATGATAAAGAACTTGAGTTTTGAAAAAGGTACTTGAGTGTTCATAATACTTCCAAATATACTTGAGTTTTATAAAAAGTTATGTTATGAAAATATGAACACTTTTATTGATTCTCGAGTACTGAAAAGAGTATTAAAAAGTATTGTCACTGCTCAAGTGTTTGTAAAACATTTTAGTGCTAATACTTTCAATGATTCTCGAGTAAGCCCAAAAGTGTTATCAATACTTGAATACTTGTCATAGTAGTCTAGTTTTGATAAGCTTTTCTCTACTGATTATCCTCATTCACTCACGATATTTGAGTTCTATTTAGCCATACTCAAGTGTTATGAGTTCCTGAAGCATTAAGATGAATACTTTCTTTAATTCTCGAATATTTTTGAAAGTATTATGTTTTGAAAAGAAATTTTCATCTCAATACCCGAGTATTGTTACATAATACTTGAGTGTTGTCAAGACTTTTATTAATACTCGAGTTTGTGTAAAAATAATTGAGTTTAAAAATTGCTTTAGAACACCGATACTCGAGTATTGAAATATAATACTCGAGTTTGTGTAAAAATAATTGAGTTTAAAAATTGCTTTAGAACACCGATACTCGAGTATTGAAATATAATACTCGAGTATTAACAATACTTCCATAAATACTCAAATATGACTGAAAGTGTTGAGTTTTAAAATTTATTTTTTTAGAATGATACTCGAGTATTATCATACAATACTTGAGTATTCTCAATACTTTCATCAATAATTAAGTACTTATGAAAGTGTTATGAGAAATATTTTATTTTTCTGTATAAAAAAAAAAAGACATAGTTCATTTTTGAAAACCTATGCTCAGGCATGTAAAATTAAACTCGAGATGCATGATAAACCATTTTCAAATATTTAAAAATTAATTCATAGTTCATATAAAATATGTTTGTCATCATCAAAACACTATATCAACAAAAAAATAGACATTTAATTTATTCTATTTACGAGTTACTTCTACTATGTGTCACAAAGATTAAAGAAAACCTTATATATAATTAATTATACCTTAAAACTCAACAACTCTCTAACTTAATTCATATTTAATATATACTATAACACATCGGAACAGTGCCAACACATAATAAATGAAGGGTGAAATTATACATTCATATTTAAAATTTAATAAAGTGACTCATAAATATAATCAAATAAAATACACTATCTCTTTACTCTATAAATAAGACCAAAAGAGTATTCACCAATTTGAGCAGCTTTAATTTGTTTTTTCATGTACTACTTTCGGTTTAAGCTAATTATGACTTTTTGAAATGTTAAAAAAATTAAATAAATTTCTTAATTGTAATATGTATTTTATAAAAAAAAATATTTATGTATATCATTAGATTATATATTAATTTTTAAGTCAATCAAATTAGTTTAGAGGGAATAACAAATATATCCAGTTAATAAACTTTTTTAAATTCTTTAAAAAAATAAAGTAACTCTTGTATTAATAATTATAAGTGGTATTATTCTGTCATTCAACTTTATGCATACTGTAGCATGGGTTGATTAGTTCTGGGTGATGTGTGAAAGAGAGATTGAGGGAGACAGTGACGTTGACATTTAATGAAGCGATATTAATGATAATATCTATCTTGATTAATTAAGGTTTAATGACGATATCCTTCAATAATTACTACGCAAAGGGCACCCCCAATAACAACAATACAGCATGAATCACATCAACTCGCGAAGTTTACTATGAAATGACTCGAATCATCATTTTAAAGTTGAACGTGTCCGATGAGTTGAAAAAAGCCATTTAAAAAAATGTCAACTTGTCATCATGGATTAAGGGATAATATTAAAAATTAAGATGCAAAGTAGCATCGAGGTGGGATCTGGGCTTTCATACCGGCCTATTGGGCTTGGCCCAAAAAGAATGTACCCTTTTCTCCGCCTTT
>QFDD01002191.1:0-20751 GCA_006871305.1 Vachellia collinsii | reverse complement strand
TATATATATATATATTTCTTTCTTGCGTATCACAATCGATTGTAAATCATACTCTCCATAACTCAAAATATATAATTTTTATATGCGGTATTATATGGTATAATCATCGCAAGTTGGACTACAAAACATATGAATACAACTACGAATCGTGGATATTACGTATACCATATTGAAAGAAATTAAGGAAGAATAAATTCCAACGTTAATTAAATTATAAAATTTGTATGCTAAATATGCTTGACCACATATATTTCAAACCATTTATATGTGTGTGTTTAATACGACTTGGAATCTCTCCCTTTTCTTATTGTATTCTTATCCTTATTTTCTCTAATCATAACACTCCATTTCATCAAAGGGCAACAAACAACCCATTTAGGCACTTACTACTACTTTATTGTTTTGTTTAAGAAGGATATTTTACTCTTTCTCTCTCCACTAAACAATAAAATAGTAGTAAATGAGTTGTTTGTGATATTTTGATGAAATGGAGGGTTGAGATTAATAAAAAAAGAAGGATAAGAGGACAATAAGAAAGATGAAAGGTTGATGTTTAATGGGAGGATTTAGATTTACCGCAAATAAGAGCATGGTTACACGAAGCCTCACGGTATCCACCACTGTTCGAAAAACCGGACCGGACCAGCCGGTTCAGACCGGAAACCGGTGAACCGGCCGCTGGTCCGGTCCGGTTGACCGTTTGAACCGGTGACCTGTTCTAACCGGTCAAACCGGCCGCACCGGTTGAACCACTGGTTCAACCGGTTCACCTCCTTTTTTTAAAAAAAAAATTTAAAAAGTAGAAACAATGAAAAAAGGGGAATCAAAATGTGATGATGTGGTTCATTAATTTTTTTAAAAAATATGGTAATAAAATAAGTTTTTAATTTTTTGTTTTCTATTTAAACAAATTTATACATGAGGATATAAAATAAAATTAATTCATTTTATCCCATTTTTTATTACTGATATTTAATTAAACTCTAAAAATTTAAAATATAGGTAAAATAAAATAATATTATAGGTTTTATCAATTAATTTTTTTTAAAATAAAATATAATCTATTAAATTATATTATTTTAATATAACCGGTCTAACTTCGACTTGAACCCGGTCTGAACCATTAACGCTTGAACCACTGTCTCACTCCGTTCAATACCCGGTCCGGTTTTTTGAACCTTGGTATCCACAAGAAACCTACCAAGTGGTGAAAGTGGGAATACGTAATTAAGTAGAGGGAGAGAGGGAGGGGGGGTGCAGATGATATGAACCAAAGTCTGCAGCAGACTAAAGGGTCCCTCTTTCACATCATGCTGTGCCAACAACACACTCACAGTGCCAAATACATCAAATGTTGCACGTCACACACGCACGCACTTACACTTTTACATATTCTGATTAAATTTAATTATAACCATGTCAACACCAAAAATGAGAATGATGATATTAGCCAGAAGAAGAGTAGGCACAATATCTATTAAATTGTTTGAAGTTGTTTAAAGTTTGAGCATGAGTAAAGAAAGCTACTGGCCACTTAGGTCTGATGAGAATAATTGATTAGACCAAATGAACTCTCTAAGAATGGTAGAGAAAGATTGAAAATAATGTTTAACAAAAACATTGAACGATACCTTTTGATTTACTATTTATTCAAAAATTTGGTTGCTCACATGGTACAATGACGACATGGTCTTGTTTTTTAAAATTATAAAAAAAAATAATTTTTATACTTGATTATTAAATAATTCAAATAAAATTCAAATGAACAAATTTTTGTTTCTAATTTTAAACGAGATGATATTAAATTAAATATGAACTAGTATGATCATATATATATATAATATGTGGGAATAAGAAAGATAGTGTTGAGTAACAGTAGTAATAATAATAATATAATATGGGATGATAATTGTTTGTTAGGCTATATAGCAAAGGAATGGTGATTGACTAATTAACGTGGCACACGAGATTGGAAAAGCAGAGGCCTGCCAGTTGGGAGAGGGAATTGTTTCTAGGAAACTCTCTACATTCAATGACTCCACCCATGAATTTGGTGTTGTTGGACAAATACATGATGTTCTCCCTTTTCCCATACCACTATCTACGCAATAGTGCATCTGGAATATTGATTTGGATAACTAGAATCTAGATACCAACATGAGTACATTATTTATCGAATCATGCGTTATGAATAACATCGCTGATTATGTGTGTGTATATAACTATATATATATACACATACACATATGTCCGGGTGTCAATCAACAAGTACTTTTAAAGGCTCCATTAATTTGTTCATCGTTGAAAAAATCATGAAAAATTGAAAATACTCATTTCATGTACAAATTTAATGATCAAAAGAAAGAAGATTAAAGCGCCACAAAGGGGAAATTGACACCTAAATCCAATTTGTACAATATGACAAATGATTTGTCACTATCTCTTTTAGGAATAGTTTATAGTTTCATATATAAGGCAATAAAGCTAGAGGGAATATAGTTCTGTAGTGGTAAATTTACGTGTTTGAGAATGGCGATTGGGTGAAGATGATATATAATTAAGAACTGTGGTTATGGCTGCAGTTGTCATAAACTTTTGAAATAGTGAGTGAACATCAATGAAATCTGGCAGTCAATTAAGTTGAAAAGGATTTGAACTGAAATGAACAGTGTTTCATATCTTCTAATGGGTAGGCCCCCCCCCCCACACACACACACATCCACCTTTGTACACACACTCATATGAGAGAGAGAGAGAGAGAGTTATGCACGAGTGGGAGTTTTAGGTCATAGACATTTATCACACTCATGATTTAAACGGTCTACGATTTAAGTTTTTTATTTATATTTTTTTAAATATTTTTCACATAATTTAGTTAAAATATTAAAAATATTGAGCGAGATGTTCTATTTAATAATCTATCTAAAAAGTATATTAATAGAAAAGCCTTTAACGTTTTGCGATTGATATAGCCAACATTACTTAATAAGATAAGATTTTATTATTGTGGTTGGTTAAAATCTTATTTTTATTTGAAATTATATATATATACACATTAAAATAAAACTATAAATAAAATGATCTTAAATTTGCACTGTTCAAATTTGATGCAAGAAACTTTACTCTATCTTTGCTTTTCCACTGTTTTGAATGTTTTTTATTCTTTAAAAAGACAGAAGAAAAAACCTTTTCTTGAGTGACCTAGAAATAGGATGGCTTGTCCTATTTTTTTCCCCTACATGCTTCTTTTCTTAAAAAAAAATCTTGAATAATCTGCTTTTGCTATTTAGCTAAGAAATAATGAAGCATTGCAAACAATATTCTTCTCTACATGTCACACTTTACATATATAATCCAAATCAAACTAAAAATTTAATGTTTTTTTTGTTATATATTTCAAACTAGAATTTTCATGTCCCTCTTTATTTATATAAATAAGCGCTTTTTCTCTATTCATGTGTGTGTCTATATATATATATATTAACTTGAAACCTTATGCTTAAATGACAAAAAGCCTATTTCTGTTAGAACCAATACGTGTTGATATCCCAACACTGATCTCTTCTCTAAAGAGCGTATGCTTCTTAAAGAGATCATAAAAGCAAAGCCATGTATTCTTTAGGGTATGTTTGAGAATAACTTTTTTAAGTGATTTTACGCAATCTGAGACAAGTATGTGAGAGAAATTTTGTCTCAATTTATATAAAAGTGCTTTTTAAGTATTGTCAAACAAGCCCTTGATATTGATTCGGTTGCTGATATGATGGTCTTTATTTTTCTTGGCTCGTTCCTACATATGGCTGGGTAATATTGGTGGTTGATTTGTTTGACTTTTTATTTTCACTGTCTTTCATTTGTTACTTTATGTTCTTGAGCTTCTCGGTTGCTTATTCAGGTAAGCTAGCTGTTGAAGTTTATTTTACGTTTCCTTTTATTTAATTACTGATAAAATTATCTTTTATTAAAAAAAAAGGCCATGTAGGGCTTATCTAAGGTATATGGGATTCACATGGCCATTTCTATCTTTCTACTAGAAGCTTGTACTTCTCCAAGCATTTGAAAGCAAACCAGGCATGGCACAGACACACATTTATTTATAATTATTAATATGCTCTACAGATAAAGTCAATCATTAAACAAATAATTCTAGTGAAGAACAAATTGGACGAATCCCACCAATATGATAGAAAGGAAGTAAACCTTATCCCCTCAAAATTTTTATTTTATTTTCCTTTGATCTCTCGTATTTTCCAGACGTGACATGTTTTTCTCAAAGGATCAATTTAAACCAAAACACTATTAAATATCAACATCTACATATCATATGAAAAGATCTTAGAGAAATTGACATGCATTAAAGGATACGTAATATCTTGTCCCTCAAATCATGTGTTCTTTCTTTTCTTTCGAGAAAGAAGAACAGTAAGCTAGAGAATCATATCATCACCAGCAAATAAATAAAGGAAAATAGAGAATCTATCAAGTTCATCGTATCTTTCTGAAAATAAACATTGGAAAGTTGAAGTACTGCAATGCTGATAAAACACTGAAAAACAAAGGAAAATAGAGAATCTATTTTCTCAGTGTAAGTATCTTCATCATAGAATATGAAAGTAATTTTGTTTAAGACACTGTTAAGAACTAAATATATCTATACCTCCAAGTAGAAATTCAAACATCGGTCTATCTTATCATGAGAAATTGACCTTTTCTACTAGCTAGATATAACATTTGTTAATAAATTGCATTTATATTGTGTGTGTATTTTTGTAAAACACAAGTATTCTTTTAGTGGGAACACTTTTTTTTGATACGTTATTAAACATTGATTATGCGTACTTAGAGGATTTGAAATTTAGTTTACCATAATAACAAAAATACTACTATTGTCTATTTTAGCTACATAGGTAACATGAATTCTACAATATTGGATTATACCTAATCCATCCTTAGTGAATTAGGGTCCAAGCTCATCGTGTTGGATCACAAATGGGAATAGAGAAAGTATGGGTATTATATGTGTAATATACATAGATGGAGTTACAGAACTGTGTGCATGATCAGATTTATGGGATCAGAAGAAGGGAAGGAGTTAGATTTTGTTTGTGTGAAAATGATAAGTCCCATTGTTCTGTAATTTCTTTTTCGGGGTTCTCCTGTAACAATCGAAGTCTATAAGTACACCCGGTCCTTCATACTATCAATCAAAGGAGAGAAACCAAGCCTAAATAAACTTTTAAGAAAATAATCACACCATAGTTGTAATAAGTTCAGGTAATTTCATCACAATTAATATAACCGTAAACTATATAAATCTACGAAAAATTATAAGGAAATTTAGTAGGCCCTTTATTTGAGTCTTAACATGAAATAGAAGATCTATTTGCATGGTTTGAAAAGAGGATCGATGACAATTTAATTTAATTATATTTTAGCTGAGTCCTAAGCTTATGGATAAGCTTAGTGCAACTATAAGACGTGAACGAGAAAAAGGGTTGTGTAAAATTTCAACAAAAGAAGAAAGGTTTAGCGTGTAAAAGAAAACCACGTCTTAATTTTCAAAAAAATGATATGTATGACTGCAAAAGAACTCGTAAAGTCAACATGCTTTCTTGCAAAGAAATATTTTTTTTTTGGCACTCCTGCACTTGTAAATTCTGACTTTGCATCGTTTCTTTTTCTTTTTCTTTAAAAAAAAAGGAAGAAAACAAAATAGTGATGCATGAAAGTGATCTATCGAGCCAACATGTTTTACCAGGTGGTCCAAAAAATGTCCCAAAAGTCCCTAGCCATTGCATATCCCTTTCTTTTGCCAATCTAAAATCCCAAAAACATCCTCTCAAATTCTGGATTCAATGTACTGCATTCTAAACTATAATACGTAAACTTGACTAATTACTACTTTTGCTTATAAAGGGTAAAATAATACAAAATACTTTTACCTTATTAAAACTTTAAAAACACCGTTATTTTGAAATAGAATGGTATTAATTTGGCTATGCGTATAGAATTTTAATTCACTTGTCCTCCCAAATTTATAATTTTTACTCAAGGTATTTCTATTAATTACTTATAGTATGGGGTCTTCCATGAAAGGATTGTTATAATAACACTTTAAAAAAAATGGAATTTTAGGAAAAACAACTCTCATTTGTTTAAACTAAGTTAGCTAATTTATTCAATATCTATAAATTAAGTATTTAACGTTTATATTAAGGGAGGTAGGAAGTGCATTTTAACTGGGAAACAGTTGATTTGGATCTAAAAAGACAACTATCTTAACAATGGGAATGGATATAGCCGAAGAGGTTAGTCCTTCACAATATAGCAAATTAAAAATCAAATTTTTATCAAATGAGATAAGTACTTGACAATATATCGAACATAATTGCTTCTAGTAAAAGAATAACATTCCTGGGGGAAGAAAGAAAGACAGCTATCTTATATCAATTAGACAGAGTGATTCAAAGCACGTTGAGATAGTTGGTTGCCCCACTCAACAGTGCTGATGAATTTGACAGATGAGACCCCATAAGCCTCATACTGGCCCTAATAATAAGTATCACAAAGCATACTTCTGGATCATTTCTTTGGCATATAATCATTCTCCTCATCATTACAAAGAAGAATAAGCTTGAAATGGACAGGCACCTGAATATGGATTCAGCCCCTTCAGGCATAATTGGATATGAATAACCCCATGTGGCTGCAAATAAATTCCTTCTGATTTTCAAATTCGAAATGAACCCCATACAGCAGTTAATCTGGGTGATTCAGCTTCTCTTTCTTTTAAGCAACACCTAAGAATGTTCTTTAAATGAAATATATATGGATAAAATTACTTAGATTAAGCTGCTTATATAATATATATACATGTATATGTGAATCAATCATTGGATGTTGACTTGATAATAGAGATAGTAAGCGAAGAGGAAGTTAAGTGGAGACACTTCTCACCCCCTGGAGAAAGATCCAAGAAATTAAAATACTTAATGTAATTATTAAACGAAATCTTTTAATTAACAAAGTATCCAAAGTGTTGATTATTGATAGTGTATAATGACACTATGTGATCCATGCATCTGGCTACACTTAATCAATGAGATGAGGCTTTGTTGTTGTATAATCTTATAAATGCTTTGCTCTGTTTTCTTCGTGCAAATAATGCCAAATTTCAGAGTTTTCCATCTTAAAAAAAATTAGTGGAGATTGCTAACAGACTTCAATCCAAAGATAACTGTTGGCTTGGGTACATCAGATCGTTGATCCTGCCTGAAAATTTAAAATTCTTTGTCCAAGATGAAAGCCAATCTACAGAACAGCATCAAACATCTGGAAAAATTCTGTTCAAATTGTTAATATACGGATAGCTGTATTTCAATACTCCAACAATCTGCTCCTTTCACTTCATAAGCTAAACATATATATGGAAAAATTGAGGAAAACTCCCTTACTAAAAAATTTATTAATGAAAAACGACTGCAGTATTAAGTTCAGAATCCTGAAAATTAAAGAACATAAAATGATCAGAACAACAGTTATTAGATCTTGATCAACATTGCAAATTATGGGTAGTTCATATTTTTTTTCCCAAATTCTGAATTGAAAAATGTGACTTTTGTTATCATGTGCTTGTTGCACGATACTGATCACTATATTAAAACATCTAAAATAATTGATCCAATAATAAAGATAAGTTTCTGGGTACAGACTTCAGCAAAAGGACTGAAATAGCGACAAGACTATATATTCATCAAACAGAAGCATATTGTATTAAAGAATCTGAACTGGAACATGATCACCCAACGAACTAGATTTCTGTATCTTGGCAAACGGCTTTTTTTCCCTCTTTTATCTTGGGGCTCTTACTTCGTTCATTCGATAGGACTCATTATATACCTTTAATCTTTTCTAATTAATCGATATGAGACTCTCTTATATTATAATACTTAAGAGAGTAAGCATCATAAAAGCACCATTTTGCTCCTAATATGTGAAACTGCTGCCAACTTATCTCCCAAGCACAAAAGGCTAATGATGGTTGTGCATTCATCTAGTTTTTTATCATCTCCCTTACCTTCTCCCCTTAAGTCAAACAAGGTATCAATAAATAGTTTTAAAAGCTCTAAACAAATCTTGAAATGGAATTTCTTACATTAGACATTACAATACTATAAAATTAAAGCTACAATATTCTTTTTTTCAAAGCAAAGAAATAAATAAAACCAAGAAAGAGCACACCTTATATCAACTCAAATTAATGCCTTTCTTAACCAGAGCTTGCTTTTTCCATCAAACAGTTTGGCTGTGATGTCCATTAAAACCTCTCATCTCTTCCTCTTTTCCTTCATAATTCCCTTCATTAACTTTTTTATAAACATACCTCTTAGCAACAACCACATAAACACCCAAATTCAAAAGCCCTATACCTGCAAGCAGAAAATAGTAATAATTCAAATGTGACCTATTCATATTATTCCCAAGCCATTTCCCTTTACTTGCTGTTTCCACAATAGATATAAGAGCACTACTGATAAAGTTTGCAACACCAGCATTTGCAAGATGAAATGCAGCCCCAATGCTTCTCATAGCTTCAGGCATCTGATCATAGAACAAATGTTGAGTCCCCACAATACAAAGAGCATCCACAAACCCTAACAGAATATACTGAGGAATCAGCCACCAAACTTTAATTGGCACTGTTGCCTTTGGAATGTCCAAGAGGTTGTGATCACTTGCTGTTTTAACCCTTTTAGACTCTACTAGGCCAGCCACAAGCATGGTTAGAACAGCAAAGAATATGCCAATGCCTAGTCTTTGAAGTATTGTGATGCCTGTGGGTTTGCCTGTGAATTTTCTTATCAGAGGCACAAGGATTCTGTCATAGATAGGGAGGAAGGTGATGACGACGAAGCCAGCGATGCATTGGAGCGTTGCTGGTGGGACCATGAAGTTGTTTTTAGGTCCTATGGATCTCACCATTGTACTGCCTTGTTTGGTGAAGAAGGTTGACATTTGAGCATGGACTAAACCAAAGTACAAGCTTGCTAGCCATACTGGTATGAGGCCAAGCACTTGCTTCATTTCTTCAACTTGGTTTAATGAGCTTAGCCGCCAAGGATTTCTTGTGCTGCTTGATGCATCAATGTCATCAATTATCATTGCCTTACCCAAAAATCTGAAACATTTCAAAAGTGTAAAGCTTTGTTACTGATGTTGTAATTCAGAAATTTTAAAATTAATCTTTTAATTTCTATAATTTGACTCAATTGTAATTTAATCTTTAAACTTTGACTCGGTTTGACTCAACAATACCTATTTAGCTGAATTTGATCATCGAATTTTGACTTACTGCAACTTAGTCCCTTGTAATTTTAATCATTTAAAATTTAGTCCATATGATAAACTTCATGATCTATATTTTAAACAATAAAACTATAAGGATTGAGTTGTATTAAGTTAAAGTTCAGGGAGTAAGTTGCAACTGAATTAAAACTATAAGATGAAGCTGAGTGCTAAGAATTGTGTTACCCTGAATTAAAACCATAAAGACAAAAATATTAGTTTTCCCAAAATATGAAATACTACTTGGAATCATCACCTAAATCGCAGTGTGCGAGATGAAGTTTGAGTCTCCACAACAAGCATATTTCCATCCTCCATTGATGAATCTCCATAGAAAAGACCTCTTCCATCGCGCGTCTCATCCACGCGCCTCTTTCGAACCGCCGCTACTAACACTTGCGCCACCGTGGTGAAAGGACTTCCCAGTGGACCTTGTTTTCTGTACTTCTTTATGCCAAAAAGAAAAATCGCAATTGCCAAAGCCAAAGCCGCTGCTAATACTGCAAACCCTGTAGCCCATCCCACATTTTCCTGCATATATAATGCACTTAAACTTTGTCCAAGAGAAGTTATATAACCAAAAGGGTTAAATCATGTTGCTACCTACATGATTTCATCCAATTTTAATTTTGTCGTTGTAATTTTAATTTTGGACTGAGTTTAAGTATAATGGCTAAAAATAAAAATTGTTAAAAATACAAGAACTAATATTTATAAAACTATAAGGATCAAAATCAAAATTTGCTGAGACTAACAATGGTATTAACCCTAATTAAAAATTTGAAGAGAAGAAAATGATAAATGAAGGATAATTAATTGAATGAACACCTGGACATAAACAACAACGAGAACGGCAGAGACAGAACCGATGTTAATTCCGAGGTACCACCAATTGAAGAAAGAGTTCTTGGCCATTCTCTCTTGAGGGGAGGATTCATCAAACTGGTCTGCTGCAAATGTTTGAACACAAGGCTTGTGTCCTGATTCTCCAATCACTAATATGTATAGTGCTGCAAAGAACACTATCTCTCTACTTTGCAATGGAACCACTGACACTGCTAGTGTCAGCAAAACCATTCCCTGAAGTGTTCATATATTTCATCAGTTACATATTCTCGAAAGATTATAGCTATAGATTTTAATTTGGAAAAATCAGGTTAAAAGGTGATTGTTTGAAAATTTTAATGGTAAGAGAGGATCTGAATTGAAATATTGATACTTTTTATACCTAAAAGCACATTAGGTAGCAGTAAAATGTCCCAATATAAAAAGTTTCTTTGGCTGGAAGGACATGAATCTTAGCATGACACTTTGTGTATAAAAATATATCAACCATTTTTAACTAATAAAATTTTGAAACCGAGAATTTTTTTGTTTGTCAATTTTGCTTGAACTTTTTTTCACAATAAATCTCACCATCTCCCACTTATATGTCTTCCGCTTCTCCGTGAGCCATGTTTTTATTCCTTTGTCTTTTGTTTTTCAAAAGAGAGAATCATTTTCTCATAGGAGATCTTGATCACTAGAGCAAAATATTATATTCAGCATCTACTAAAAATACACCTTGGCGCCGATTAAAAAGCAAAATATGCTACTGTAATTGATGAAATAATAACATAAAAAGTGCAGATAGATAATATACATATAAATATTACCAAGAAATAGATGATGGAAGAGAAGATGACGGTGATGAAGCGACCAAGGTAGGAATCAGCAATGAAGGCTCCAAACAAAGGGAACAAGAAGGAGAGGCCAACCCATAGGTTGACGTTTCTTGCAGCTGTGGCTGTTGGCTGCTGAAGAACATTTGTGAGGTAACTTATCAAATTCCCACCCAATCCATAAAACGCAAATCTCTCTGCCACCTCCACAACTACATCCATCCATTTTCAAGTTCATCATCATGTGAGAACTATTATTAGAAATTGAATTTCAGGTCATTTTCATATGAGAAGATCAGTGAAAAGTCATTGCAGTTTAGAAATTTCACTGGTGAGAAAAATATGATACCTTTTGATAAACAAAAAATACGGATATTTTGCAGTATTTTCTACTTCGGTACTTGAATTGATTGGGTCCTTATCGCCAATAAAATCTTTATATAGAGACTTTCCACCCATTTTTTTTACTTTTCATGAAACCGAAATAATTAATGCAAATACTTGGTTATAATTTATTATTTTTATGTCCTCCATTTCAGATGAACGGAAAAATTAGTATTTTGCGCTAGTGACATGAAAAATATCAGAAAGAACTTACAAATGATGAAGATGGCAGCATTCCAGCCACCTCTAGAGGGTTTGTGGTGATCACAAATAGTTGCTTCTATTGGAGCCGTGCTGCTATCCATGGCTGCTTACTTAGCTATATATTATGAAGCCAAGGAAACTGCTTTGGTGGTCTTATGTTTATATATATACTCAAATATGTACATTTGTTAGCTTTAGTATATAATATATTTATATGCATATTTATAATATATTAATATTTAGCTTTGGTGGTCTTAGTATGTTTATATATACTCGTAGACCAATAACTCAAAACCAAATCAAGTAGAATATCATTCTCTTAAAAGAAATTGGTAAAACCAATAACTCGTGTATATCCTGAAAGATGTATTTATAGGTAACGTATTATTTAGATTGAATTGCTTTTATTTAAATAAGAAAAAAATTAATAAAAATTGAATTGTCTGAGCTTTGATATGAAAACAATTGAAATTAGATTGCATTATTAAATGAATGTACAGAAAATTCAGGCAGGCTAAAAGATATAAGTTGAGATTTCATTCATGTACTTTTGTTTTATAGATTATATTGATATTCACAGATGTATTTGATATAAACAAGTACCATACTTTATAGTACACAAAACATATTAATACACACATACACGCATATGCCGAAGTTATACATTGGCTAAGTACGATTTGATTTGATTTTCATTTATGTTGTCTAGATATTACGATCTGATGCTAAATATAAGAGCAAGGCACAAGGGGGATTCACTTTTATCCTAAATTTAAGATTTATTACAAAAAAAAAAGACTTCATCGCTATTGAAAAGTTGTTGCCGTAATTATTGTCGTTGAAAGTATTAATGACGATAAAATAAGCCATCATTAAGCGTTAGTGCTTATTAAGGAGGGTTAATTAGATAAGGACCATTTAAGCGTGATCTAAACAGTCTTAATAAACCCAGATGAACCAGAGTCAATATTTCATCTAGGATATATGTATCTGTGTGTGTGTGTATACACACAACCTCCTTGCCCGTTCATTATTCCAACTCAACTCACTCTCCTTTGCTTCAAATCATTTCATTCTCTCTCTCTCTCCAACTCCTTTGCCGTCTCTGGCCACCTTCCATGGCGGAAAGCCGCAACGGTAATGCCTCCTTCTTCAACAAACCCTCCACCGGCAAGGGTGGCTGGCACGCCGCCATCTTCATCATCTGTACGCGCGTCTCTCATTTAATTTCCAACTCATATATGCATATATATTTTCTTCTATATCAGATTCGGTGATTTTAATTTGTGAGTGTCGCAGGTGTTGAGTTCGCAGAGAGATTTGTGTACGCAGGTTTGGCAGGGAATCTGATAACGTATCTGACGGATGTTCTTCATCAGCCCAATACGACGGCGGCCAAAAACGTCAACACTTGGATCGGAGTTTCTTCTCTGTTCCCTCTTCTCGGCGGCTTTGTCGCCGACTCATATCTCGGTCGTTTCAACACCATCGTCGTCTCCTCTCTCATCTTTCTTCTCGTATGCCATTCCATTTTCTCCATTCTTCTTCCACTTGATGAACAGACTCGTTTGCCTTTGACTTTCATAGATATATTTTTTTGTCCCACAACTTTGCCAAAAAGATTGGGAAAGAATAATGAAAAATCAATGTGATTTCAATACAGGAATATAATCACTAGCAAAATTTTATGACACAAAGTAGACCTACTATTGTATTTCTATTGATTTTCTTCAACAAAAAAACATTTATTAACGATTCATTAGTGATGAAACGAGTTGAATTGTCCAAGGGACTAATTTTGTTAGAAGGTATTCATTATTTTTTTTTTGGGAGAAAATTAATGTATGATATCTTGATCAAATGTTTATTTAGCAGTAAAAGATTCTAGGGTGGATCACATTGGAGATGTGAGGGATCATAGCAGTATTAATTCGTTACTTAATATAAGAGTCAGCTAACTTTTTTTTTTTTACATTGAAGAAGTTAAATACATTACTTTTAAGTATTTGTATTTATCTTTTTTTTTTTCTATAAACTAATTTGTCTAACTTAGAAACTAATATATATACACAATCTTTTTTTTTTCCTGAAATATATACACACAATCTAATAATACATATAAATAAATATTTTTAATTAATGTATTTAGCTTCTTTAATCTTAAAAAAAATTGATTGACTCTTATATTAAGAATTAAAGATAGTATAAGATTTGTTTATTAATCATCACAAAATGGAAAGGTGTTGCATGGGTATGTTAATGATTCAATAAACAGATTAAAATCTGGAATATATAAAACAAGTTTATGCTACCATTTTCTTGTTCTTCATGCAGGGCTTGATACTTTTGACCCTATCAGTCTCAGCATTGAAGAACACGACTCTATTTTTTGCTGCTCTTTATATACTGTCCATCGGCGATGGTGGCCATAAGCCGTGTGTCCAGACTTTCGCCGCCGATCAGTTCGATGATGACTCGCCGGAAGAAAAGAAGGTAAAGAGCTCGTTCTTCAACTGGTGGTACCTGGGAATAATCGCTGGTTCAACCATAGCCACTTTTGTGGTAATATACGTTCAGGTAAAAATTGTAACTTCCATAAATTATTTAAGTTCATTTCCCCTTTTTTCAAGATAATATATTATATGTTGAAATAGGATAATATTGGATGGGCTACGGGCCTGGGAGTACTGGTGGCTGTGTTAGCTTTAGCAGTGGTATTGTTCTTTTTGGGTATCAAAAGGTACAAGAAGGAAGGCCCAACGGGCAGCCCATTCACGAGGATGGCCCAAGTTTTTGTTGCTGCAATTCGGAAATGGCGCGTGAAGACCACGGGTGATCCACGCACTCATTGTTATGGCGGGAAAGACCATGACTACATATCCCATGGTCAACCCAAGTCTCATTCTTTGGTCCACACCAATCAATTCAGGTGCTTCTCATCCCTAACCCCAAAAAAAAAAAAAAAAAACTATTCATCATAGAAGTAAAAAGGATTTGATGGAAACTTTGTTTTAAGAATATTATCCTTGACTAGAGCTATTTGACTCAACTGACACTTAGCACTTTAATTTCTTAAATCTTGTTTAAGTACGTGGTTGTCTGTTGAATAGGGGTGAATGGAGTAATATTATGAAAGTAGAAGGTAAATTTTAACTCCTAAAATTTATCTCAATAATGAGAAATATCGGTAATTGAAATATCATGATGAGAGTTTAAAAGTTGCCATTATATACTCTTTCTCTGGTTTTACATTTAGGGCTAACTAGAAAGTAATATGTGTGTGTCTATATATATATTATTATTATTTTGTCACTTTGTCTCAAATTCACTTTTTATGTTCGGTTTGTGAACACAGATTTCTAGACAAGGCAATGATCATAGATGACACGGATGCTTCAAGCGAAACCAAAAACCCATGGAGACTATGTTCAATGACTCAAGTTGAAGAAGTGAAGCTTGTTCTTCGTCTTATCCCAATATGGCTAAGTTCCTTAATGTTCTTTGTTGTCCAAGCTCAACTCCACACATTTGTCATCAAGCAAGGCAGCACAATGGTTCGTTCCATTGGGCCACACTTCCAAATCCCTCCGGCATCACTTCAAGGCCTCGTCGGAGTCATTATCATCATTGTCGTCCTCATCTACGACCGAGTTTTCGTCCCCTTCGCCAGAAAACTCACCGGACATCCATCTGGTATCACAGTGTTGCAAAGAATCGGAATAGGTCTCTTTTTATCTATCCTCAACATGGTTGTTGCAGCTCTAGTAGAAGCCAAAAGGGTGAGTGTTGCAAAAGAGAATAATCTTCTTGACAATCCCAAAGCTATAATACCGATGAGCATATGGTGGATGCTTCCTCAGTACATCATATACGGTGTTTCTGATGCATTGGCCGTTGTAGGGTTTCAAGAACTTTTCTACGATCAAGTGCCGGAGACAATGAGAAGTCTCGGAGCGGCGGCATATATAAGCTTGGTAGGAGTTGGAAGCTTTGCGAGTAATGTTGTTATAAGTGCTGTTGAAGATATCAGCTCAAGAACTGGTGGGAAATGGTTAGGGCATAATCTGAATAGGGCACATCTTGAATATTTCTATTGGGTTTTGGCTGGATTAAGTGCTCTTAGTTTTTTTATTTATATTTGGTTGGCTAAAAGTTTCGTGTACAAAAAAATTGATACAACTGATGATCATCCTAGTAACCAGAATGTTTAAGCCCCAATCAATTGCCTTGCTACCTAATGGCATAAAAACTCCTTGCATTTTAGGGGAATCATGCTAAACTTGTTACCTAATGGCAGATCTTGATTATTTCTAGTGGGCTCTAGCCGGATTAAGTGCTATGAGTTTTTGTATTTATATTTGGTAATTGGCTAAATGTTTTGTATTCAAAAAAACTTGATGCAATTATTGATACTGGTCGCCTTAACCAATGGTTTTGTAACTTAGCAGCATGAAAGTTCTTTGTGAGATACCTGCGGGTTAATTCTGTTTATAACTTCCAATCCTTATTGCTTACCCCTCTAGTTTAAAATTAGTTTAAGTCTTGCTTGTGCATAACCAATGTTTGAATTCTTGTTTTGAAGAAGTGCTAACATGTCTTATCTAATAATGCCTCAAACACGAATGCTTTTGGTAGGATAATATCCGTGTCTAACAAAAAAAAAAGATTTTTCATTAAAGAAATCAATTGGGTGGAAACTAATCTAAATGATATTAAAAAGTGAGTTTAGGGTGCACAACTTTCAACTCTGAAGTAGAAGGAACCTCGTTCAATCGACTTATTGTACATTTTATATTGATATTTGTATCTGAAAATGAAAAAAAGAAACTTGACGTGCCTTATTTGATCTAAGTGGTCGGCTTTTCTTGTACGTAAGTTCTATGCCACCGAAACATGGAATCACACACAGATGTGCCAATAGTTTGTCTTTAAATTTATGTTTAAACTTTAAAGTAAGAAATATACAGTTGAAGCTAGTAATCATAATTATATTTGATTTTTTAAAAAAAATATTTTTGTATAAAAACAAAAATAGAAGCAATAAAGGATTAAATTGTAAATTAAGTACTTTAGAAATATTTTTATTATTACCTGAAGGTTAGCCATAATCGAATGGAATATTTAAACAACTCGACCTAAAACTCACATATACGAACGAATAAATTAATATGATGAGTCGTTGAAGGCCAAAGCAGAGAAGAATGCAATTTGTCGGACTTTCTATATGATGGCCAAGGTCGAGAATCAAGAAGGACCTTCAATTGGATGTTTCAAGGCTTTGAATTATTAGTGTAATTTTGGGTGGCATTTTGGTACACATAGCGATTAGAAACAAAAACAAAAAGACCTAAATCTAAAAACCCTAACCCAGCAAGCAACAAATAGAACAAATCAAGATGAGACCTATTCAGAGAGTTGTTGGTAAGCCATTTCCCTTTGCTTACAATCTCCACAACATATATAATCCCACTACTAATAAAGTTCCCAATACCCAAATTACAAATACAAAACACAGCTCCTAAGCTTCTCTTTGCTTCTGGCAATTGATCATACAGAAAATGTTGAAGCCCCACAACCCCAAAAGCTTCAGAAACCCCAGAGAGAATGTACTGAGGAAGCAACCACCAAACCCTGATTGGCAATATTGCTTCTGAATCATCCAAGAGATTGTGAGCACTTGCTAATTTAACCCTTTTGATCTCAACTAAGGCAGCGACAAGCATGGTTAGAACAGAAAAGAACATGCCAACACCTATTCTTTGAAGCATCGTGATGCCGGTGAATTTCCCGGTGAGCCGGATGAAGAGTCTGTCGTAGATTGGGATTATAATGATGATGGTGAGGCCTGTGATGCATTGGAGCGAAGCTGGTGGGATGGTCAAGTGGTGATGAGGCCCAATCATAATGGTTCGAGCCATTGTGGTGGCTTGTTTGGTGAAGAAGGTTGAGAGTTGGGCTAGGGCTACACTGTTAAACAAGAAGGTTAACCACATTGGCGTCAAACGTAGGACTTGCTTCGTTTCTTCCACTTGGTTCAATGAGCATAGCCTCCAACAATCTCTACTTTTTCTTGATGCATCAATGTCGTCAATTATCATTGCTTTGTCCAAAAATCTGATTATTCAGGTAACGAGTGTCATATTCATGTAACTTTTAGTTTTAGTCGAGGTGCATGAGTTTTAAATACAAACGAGATATTTATGCAACCAATAGTATAAAGTAAAGGATGGCCAATAAGCATAAATTAAAGGAAAAATTATTGTGTAATCCTACATAAACAATTAATTAATCACTAAAAAGTCCTAAGGCAAATTAAATTAGTAGTATATCAATGACAACATGTCATGACATATTTGACCATTCAAGGAACTTTTAGTGATTAGATTACTTATGTGTGATTACACAGTAATTTTTTCTAAATTAAGCATTTCACAAATAATAATTAAGAATTAATATGCAATTTGAGTGACAGTTTCATGCGTGGTCATATACCTAAAATCTTTTGTCCGACTCAAAGTCATATATGGAGGCTCCCTAAGCAAGTAGCCATTGATGGTATCTCCATAACACACACCCCTCCCATGGCGAGTCTCATTCACGAGCCACTTTCGAGCGGCGGCTACCACCACCTGAGCCAGCGAAGTGAAGGGACTTCCGAGGGGCAGTTGCTGTCGGTACACGTTCATGCCACAGCAGAAGACAGCCAATCCAACAGCCAACGCCGTGGCTAATATGCTGAAGCTGGTACCCCACCCAACGTTATCCTATATTCATAAAATAAAATGCCAACCAAATTATGAGAGTCAAGATTCTATTCGCATGTTACGTTAATGTCTTGTGATACAACATGAGACACATCCATTACGATACAGTTTCATTATAGTAGATTATCTTCTTAAATTTCCTGAATTGCGTGGATATATAAATTCTAGTATTCCCTAATATCTTAATTAGAAATATCAGTCCAATTGATAAGGACTGATTTATATCCTACAGAGATGCGAGTTTGAATACGATCGAATAAATAGACAATGAAGTCCCAAAACCTACCTAACAATTAAATGTAAAAGGTTATTGAGAAAAAATAAGTTATAGATATCGTAAAGCAGGTTAGTGTACATACGCTAGTCTCATAGGCAAATTAAGAGTATTTAAGTCTTATATATATAGGTCAGTCCTGATAGTTTGTGATTAAAACTCCTATATGTCATATATACCAAATGGGGCCTAAGTATTATTCTCCTATCTAATCATGTTATCAGCGTGAGGACATCATTTGAGTAATTTGCAAATATATACTCCATTGGGTTTCTATTATAAAAAACTTTTAAAAAAGAAATGAGTGGTTCTTATTATAATTGAGTGATGAGGTATTAATTATACTTTTTTTTTAATACTACCCTCATTAAAAGTTTGAAGCAATTTTTTTTTTCTCTTCTTAACATGCAATTCATGATTTTAAATATGACTAAATTTGAACTTTTCGCCTTATTATCAAATAAATTAATAATGCACCTCTCTCCTTTGCTATGACATGATTTAGAGGTGATTTATAATAGGGAGTACAGATGACTCAATTTCCCGTTTGTTTGATTAAATTCTATGTAATGAGAGAGGACTTGTAGAAGGGATGAAACACACACACACGTACCTGGACATAAATAACAATGGAAAGAGCAGAGACATGAGCAATTATAGCTGCCAGGTACCACCAATTGAAGAATGAGCTCTTAGCCATTCTTGACGACTCAGACTCTTCAAATTGATTCACTGCGAATGTTTGAATGATTGCCCTCCGTCCTGCTTCTCCTATCGCCAGTACGTAAAGTGCTGCAAAGAACATTGCCTTTCTACCCTCCAAAGGAGTCACTGATACTGATACTGTCAACAAAATCATTCCCTGTATGTTTATATATGTTAACATTTAATATATATGTATGTATGTATAAGCCATGAACACTATATATAGCTCATTTCTCTGACTTTGTATGGGTGGGTACCAATAAATAGATGCTGGAAGAGATGATGATGGTGTTGAGACGACCAAAGTAGGAATCAGCCATGAAGGCTCCAAGCAAAGGGAAGACGAAGGAGAGACCAACCCAAATGTTGACGATCTTAGCAGATCTCGACGTCGTCTCTTCCATATCATCGGTCAGGAAAGTTATCAAGTTGCCAGTTAAACCATAGAATGCAAATCTCCCTGCCATCTCCACAACTGCGTTTGATTCTAAGATTTATTATGTGAAATAATAGTAGGTTCCGAATTTCAATCAGGATCTATAAAAGAGCAACATGAACTCTGTCTCTCTCTCTCTCTCTATAGATATATATAATCCATTATATATATATATGATATTCAAATATCAATTACCGAATATGTTTGTGGAGAGATATCTAATTTTTTTTTAAAAAAAAATCAAGCACTATTGAGTCACTCAAAATTACATTTTTTTTATTGAATTTTCTGATTTCACAATATACTACACATTATTTTTTGAAATAATATAAAAAAATATGCAAATGTACGTGTAATGTAATATAAGTTTCACAAAATTTATGAAAAAATTTATAATTCATTAGAAGAAGAATAACATATGCCTACATGTTTTTAATTAAATTTGGGCAAATTAAAAAAAAAAAAAAAGGCGCGGCGC
Source organism: Vachellia collinsii (assembly GCA_006871305.1). NCBI lineage: Eukaryota > Viridiplantae > Streptophyta > Magnoliopsida > Fabales > Fabaceae > Vachellia > Vachellia collinsii. The sequence continues at coordinate 500 of QFDD01002191.1, read as the reverse complement.
ACACACAGATATATATATATATATATATATTAAGTTTGATGATATATAGAGAGAAAAGGGTATAAAAAGAGAGAGCTTACATATAAGAAAGATGACAGCATTCCAGCCACCTGTTGAGGTTTTGTAATTATCATCACTTGAAGAACAATTGGCCTTCTTTGAAGAAGCTTCATTTGCTGTATCATCCATGGCTCCGTCAAGTTGGCTTAGCTTTGAGAATATTGAGGAGAAACTTCGGTTGCATGTCATTTATATACATATCTACAAATGTTAGTCCTATTATATATATAAGGCTAATGGTAGATTATCTATAAAGAAATCGGCAGAAATTAATATAAGTTGGCTTTAATTCAACGTTATGTACTGTCTAGCTGTTAATTACTTGTATTTATAACTATCTTCACAATTTGATATGTCAAAATTGGGAGAAACTCGCTACTAGGTCTGCTATAGCTGGATATATGCCTGTATGTGTGCTATGTTTCCTTTTTATTCCTTTC
>QFDD01002190.1:0-21100 GCA_006871305.1 Vachellia collinsii | reverse complement strand
AACAAAGTGATTTTTAAAAAAGTGCTTTTTCCGAAAGTACTTTTTAGGAAAGTGCTTTTTTAAAAAAGTGATTTTCAAAAATAGGCTTTTTCAAAAAGTGCTTATCTAAGAAAAGGACTTTTCAGAAAGTATTTTCCGAAAGTACTTTTTACAAGAAAGCGATTTTTCAAAAAAGTGCTTTTACACAAAAGTGATTTTTCAAAAAAGTGCTTTTTTTTAGAAAGCACTTTTTCAATAAAGTGCTTTTCTAGAAAAGTGCTTTTTTCAGGAAGTACTTTTTCAAGAAAGTGATTTTTGAAAAAGTGCTTTTCAAAAATGTGCTTTTCCAGAAAGTGATTTTCCAATAAATGATTTTCAAAAATACGCTTTTTCATAAAGTGATTTTCTATAAAGTTTTTCTTTTTCTTTTGGACAATGCTTTTCTATAGTTGTTAACTACTCAAGTAGTGTTGCAAAATGGAAGTTGTTGGGCATTCCAAATCCACAATGGGCAACCTTATTTGAAGCTCAAATAAACCACCTCTTTCGAAAAGTGATTTTCCAGAAGGACTTTTTCCTAACACGTTTTTTTGGAAAGTGATTTTCTAGAAAATGCTTCTTCAAAAACTAAATTTTCAAAACAATTTTTTCTATAATTTAAGGAAGTGTTTTCTATTTCATTTGGTTATCAATGATTATCTCTCACATTTCAAGTAACTCAAAATGGCTCCATTACATGTTCTTCAATTAATCACCACGTTGATAAACGACCACACAAAAGTTCGTGCATATTACAAGTGAAACACAATATTTATTTGAGGAAAACTAAACGTATAGTGTATTATGCATATGTGTGTGTGTGTGTGTTTGTTTGTTTATGTATATACACCCATTTAATTAGTAAATAATCCCATCATCATAAGCTCAAAAACTTCATGATGTAGATGCTAGGTCAGAGAGATTAGCACCGACGGAAACAACACGGCGGAAGCCATCAGCACGGTGGTGGTGACAGCAGAAGGATCCGACGTGAGTGGTGGGTGAGCAGAGACAATTCATCTTTCTCGCACTTGAAGAAGATCTTCTAGTGGGTGAACCTGTCGGGGACACATTGTTGAACTTTTCAGGACTCTGATTAGCCTTAATCTCTTCCAAATCCAACTTGGTCATTTTCATCTACATATTTCTCATTCGTGTCATCTTCGATGGCTTTTGTTCCTCCACATTTCCCTCCATATATACTTTTTTTTTTCTTTTCCTATTTCAAGATCCCACACATCAAAATAATCTATATGTATAATCAAAATAATTCATTCTCTTGAAGGTTCCCAGATTGAACTTATGCTCCGATCAGAAGAATCTCTAACATCCTTTTTCTACTAAAAAGTTGTAAAAAATTAAAATCGCATCATTTGATATCAATGGGATATCAAAAGGTCATTCATTGACAGGGACAAGGATCATTTTACCATCATCATTTACAGGAGGTGCAAGGTACATGATACAAAATTATCAAGATGCAATGGCAATCTGCAGATGGGCAGGATACCTTGATATTTTCTTGACATTCATTTGTAACCCTGTTTGGCCAAAGTTCACAAGGTATTGTAAGACATTTAATTTCAAACCATCTCTAAAGCCTGAAATCCTTTCAAAGGTATTCCGAATCAAGTTGCAATGTTTGCTTAAGACAATTAAGCAATTTAATATATTTGGTAGAGTTCGTGCAGGTAATCTAAGTCATTTATACTTAATATCACTCTTTATATTTGGTGTAATCTTCCTAATGTCATATTATTTAAATTATCTAATCTACATGCATATTTTCATAGGTATGCACAATAGAGTTCCAAAAAAGAGGCCTCCCACATGCTCATATCCTCCTCTTCCTTGCGAATAAAATTGCAACCCCGAAGGATGTTGACAAATATATATGTGCAGAAATTCCTAACCAGCATGTATCTCCATGCTTGTACGAGTTGGTGAAGAAATACATGACACATCGACCATGTGGCCCTAGCAACCCTAGATCTCATTGCATGAAAGGCCACAAGTGCATCAAATATTTCCCTAAGAGATTCAATGGCACTATTATTATTGATGATGAAGAATACCCTACATAGAGAAAAAGAGATAATGGAAGGCATGTAGAGGTGAAGTCTACTCCATTGGATAATCGATATATTGTGCCGTACAATCCAATTTTATTGCAGAAGTTTGAAGCTCACTTCAATGTTGAAAAGTGCAACCAATCCACAGCAATAAAGTACTTATTCAAGTGCATATGTAAAGGGAACGATCATGTCATGACAGGTATATTTGATGATAGTGCTCAAACAGCCAATAATAAAATGACGGATAAAATACAACAATATTACAATTGCAGGTACATATCTGCTTGTGAAGGATTGTGGCGCATTTATGGCTTTGAAATCCACCATAGGTACCCTGCTGTTGAGAGGCTTAGTTTTCACCTCCCTAACCAACAATATATCATCTACACTAAAGATGGTGATGTTTCAGAGTTGCTTGATAGGCCTAGAGTTTGTGAGTTACAGTTCCTTGACTAGATGAAAGTAAATGCACATGATCCATTTGCAAGTACGTTGACATACCAAGAGTTTCCGAATCACTATGTATACCAAAAGTTGAGAAGGGCAATAGAAGAGAAGGGAGAAAGGTTTTGCAATTGGTAGAATAGGTAATGGCTCACCAACATTCGATGAGTTGTACTACCTTTGTATCCTTTTAACAAAGGTCAAAGGTCCATCTTCATATGAGGATATCAAGACATTTGATGGGGTTATTTACAGAACGTTTAGGGATGCATGCTTCACATGTGGATTGTTGGATGATGACAATGAGTTCATTACCGCAATCAATGAATCAGCAATCTAGGCAAGTGGAATGTGCCTTAGAAAACTATTTGTCAATATGCTTTTGTGTTGTTGCCTTCAACGTCCAGATAATGTCTGGACGCAATACTTGAAGGTATTATCAAAGGATCTCCTATACATAGATCGAAACAATTTACCTTCTTCAGGTAGGTTAACTTCATTTGTATTTTAATTGTTATGATGCATATTCGTTATATTTTTCTTCAGTTTTGTCAATTAATTTTTTACATCATTCCAAATGTTACACATCCAAAGGCCAAGGAGAATTCTGCTTTGTGCCATATAGAAGAGCTCCTTCAAAGTAATGGAAAATATTTGCATGACTTTCCAACACTTCCACAACCAAGTGCAAATCAGTTTCTTAATGTTGGTAACAACCTAATTCTACATGAGTTATCCCATCACAGGGTCTTCCTACAAACAGAAGCTGAAAAGATGATCAATGAACTTATTCCATAGCAAAAACACACTTATGATTGCATAATTTGATCTCTGGACACTAAATTCGGTGGCTTCTATTTTGTCTGCAATTATGGTGGAACGAAGAAACTAAGCGAAATATTGTATTAACTGTTGCATTAAGTGGTATAACGACAATATTACTTCCTTCTGGAAGAATAGCTCATTCTAGGTTTGCAATCCCAATCAATATAAATGAATTTTTTATGTGTTCCATATGCCAAGACTCTACATTGGTAGGTTTAATTAGAAGTACTAGCCTTATAATTTGTGACGAAGCACCAATGGTTCAACGTTACTGCATTGAAGCTGTGGACCGCACACTCCGTGATTTAATGCATTGCAATTTAATTTTCGGTGGCAAATGCATCATTATGGGTGGTGACTTTAGGTAAATTCTCCTAATCATCCTAAAAGGAACTCGAGCAAACATCATAAATGCATGCATAAACTCTTCATACCTCTGGGATGACTTCACCATTTTCCATCTATCAAGGAACAAGCGCTTAACATCCTCAGTGAATGCTAAAGAAACTTCAAGAATCGAGTGGTTTTTTAAGTGGCTTCTAGATATTAGGGATGGGAATTTTTGTTCCTCTCTTGATGGAACATATGATGTAGAAATCCATGTGGACTTACTTATTCCAATATCTACCAACCCATTGGAAACCATGGTGAACATGATTTATAGAGATCTTGTGCCCAATTTGTATTCCAATCAGTACTTCAATGATAGGGCTATCCTTGCTCCTACAATTGAGGTTGTCAAGGATATTAATGAGTATGTCCTCTCTTTGTTGCATGGCGAATGTGTTGAGTACTTAAGTTGTGACTCCCTATGCAGATCAAGTGATGACAACGATTCATTTGATAACCTCTACTCAACTGAATTTCTTAACACCATATATGCATCTGGTTTACCTGCTCATAGGTTGATCTTGAAAGTTGGCGCACCTATCATGTTATTGAGAAACATCAACCAATCATATGGATTATGCAATGGGACTCATCTACAAATCACCCAACTTGAGAAATCTATCATTGAGGGTATTACACTTAACGGTTCTAAACCAGACCAGAAGGTCCTAATTCATAGGATGGACATGAATCCCTTAGATACAAGATTTCCATTTCGCATGCGTTGAAGGCAATTTCCTGTCTGCTTGTCTTTTGCAATGACTATCAACAAGAGCCAAGACCAATCTCTACGACATGTTGGATTATACCTCTCTAAACCAGTCTTCACGCGTGGACAGCTTTATGTTGCATTGTCAAGGGTTAGAAGTATACAAGGATTGAAGATATATGTACCAGATAACACTATTGATAGAAAGAAGTGTATGACCAATGTTGTTTACAAAAAAAATTTCAAAAATCTTTCCATTAGCAAATAGTTACATTAGGTGAGTTAATCTTTGTTAACAACTCTTACTCATTCCTTATTGATTTTCATTTATGTGTGATTTGCAAGTTGTGCTAAAATGTGATTTCAGTCATTTTAACCTATTGACTTATGAACAATTTTTGTTTTATGTGACTCAAGTTCTAGGAACCCAACTTGAGTGATTCGAAATTTTTTATGGTCATGCAATATTTAGACGAGGTTAATAAAGAAGCACTGGGAATAACATCTAGTGAGCTGTTGTACCGTGCTCAATTCACTCTGTGAAATGGAACTAGTGTTGTTGTGGTATGGCCTACTAGGGGGCTTGTTTCACACGTGCAATGTTGCTGATCAAGTTTTTCTAACATTTGTCTTTGTTGGTCTAACCTTAACAAAAGTTCTAAAGAAATAACTTCTCTGCTAAGATGTCCGAACATTCCCCCACTATTTTACCCTTAATTTTTGCCAAAGGTGATGAATCCTATCTAATATATATGTTAATGGTCACATATTTAATACTGCATAGTGCATGATATGAGTTTCATTGTTCGTCAATATGCCAATTGTTTTTTACACCAAATGTTTCTCTCTGTAATTTTTCTATCCACCTCCGTGCCATTTGAAACCCATTGCTTAAACAATTTTAAGCCCTATGTTGTCTCTTGCTTCATCATTATTTTCCTTATGTCATAAGTTTATGGCCCAATTTGTCTTACATACTTTCACACCTCGAACACTTTTCTGAAACATCTCGTCCCATGCAATTTTCACAAACCAATTACTTACCTGATCTTGTATTATTACTTTCCTGTCAGTATCCTACAATTGCCACTATCCAGTTATTGTCCTGTTACATGCAACAATGATTATTATATTTTACATGCTCTTCTTGTAGTTGGTCAGCCTTTGATTCCATAGTTTAATTACCCAAAACACCAAAATGAAAATCAGCAAATCAATTACGTTATGGAACTTGGGTGTACCTCAACTCTTATTTAAAACAATCTGGTGGCACAAACAATTAAGTTCGCCGATCATGTAAGCAAAGATTCAACAAACGAATAGTACAATTCAATAAACACTTGAGATATCATCTACATGCATGGTTAGAAGCCTTTCCGGTATCAAATAATTACATTGAAAAGGAATAACTTTTTCAATAACAATTATAATTACCTCTTATTGTCATTCATTTCGTAGGTATAATGATGCACGCGTGCATGGAACTACGTCATTTTGCTATTTCCTTTACTCATGATTATGTTGTTATACATTAGCTTACTTCAGCTGCACAACGCGCAGGGGAGCTTTGGCTAGTTATAAAAAATAGATGTATATAATATAAGAAATTATAGGACCGGCTCCAACAAATCAAACTATAAGAATTAAGTCACAAACTCAATGAATTGAATCTTGAAAAGGTTATACAAAAGCTCAAAAAGAAATTAAATTGCAATTACATTCAATATATTTAAAGACATCTTAAGATAACTTTACAAAGCTAAACCTAGTTTTGAATTCTAGGGCGCGTGGTTGATCACAATTATTTAATTTAAATGAAATCTAGAACAAATAAACGGAATCTAATTGAATTGATCATTAAGTAATACCTCTTGTAATTCCAAGCAAGCCTTCTTTAAACCCATTCAAATTCTTTCAAGTAATATTTATGCTCCACATTTGCTATGGTATTTTTATATCATGGAGTCCTAGACCTTTAATATATGTTGACTTTGTCTCTCAATAGATAATATAGCATCTTAAAAATATACCTCATTTTAAATGGTTTGGTTTGGATGGCTGGATGACATGGCATGCAACTATATTGGTGTCATGTAGGATGCCACATGTGCTGTCATGTATAACTTGCCATGTACGTTGTTTACAGAGTACATAGGAAGAATTTAAAAGAATAACGAAAAATTGAGAAAATTACAAAAGAATATGATTATTAGCAATAAATTACAAGTACAATCCTTAAATCACTAAATGAGCAGCAATATCATTTCAAACCAATCTTGTTACAAGAAATGTACTGTCAAAGCTCTCTGAGGTAAAGATTCTATAAACTCCTGCAATACTAGTTTTAAAAAAAAATAGAAAAAGAAAAGGAACCAAAATAAAAAAGGCTGGTCCAGAATCTCCATATCAGTCAGCCTCCCCTTCCCTTTCAATATCAAGAAGCAGGGGAAATCTAGCTGGACCACCAGCATAATACAATGGACCTCACTTATTTCAACATTTTACCAACAAGACCTATCTGCTTAGAATCCACCATAGCCATGGATCTTCCACAAGCAATGAATCAATGACCTTAACCTCTATCCATTTACTTGCAATATTTTGCTTTCGGCTACTTTGTCTATACAAGGTAAGCTCCAAGTGCCTCTGAAAGATAACCAGCTATGGAATAAAACCCTGAAACTGTTTCCCCTTTTCCCTAACATCATCGTGCTCCATTTGATTGTTATCTACAGGCCACTAGATCCAATCCATCGGAATCACCACCGGACCAAGTTCACTCTCACAAGCCCACAGAAACCGATCTGTCCAATGAAAACTGCTGATCAGGTCACCACTGGGCTGAATTCACTCTCCGAAACTTCCGTCGTGGTTCACGCTTCTCTGTCACTGGAATAAGGTTTTCCATGAGCTGCAGCAAAATTACAAGAGATTCAGATCAGATTCACCGTCAAGATACAAGCAAACAGATTACTATAGCTAAAAGCAAAAATCAGATCCCCATGACCCTAAGTATCACTTGGTAGCAAATACTGCTTCTGGGAGCCTAGATGTCCTGGTAAACTTGTAAGAGCGTGAGGCTCAATTTCCCAAGGACACCCCGAAAAAAAGCCACCAGGGGCAAAGTAAAAAAGTCTACCCCATCTCCCTGAAACTATACCTTTAATATAACAAATGGGAAAGGATAAAATTAGCATGGCATGTTTGTCATTACTCGAGATATGAGTGTTGAACAGTTTTATTTTTGGGAAATAACCACCCATCAAGAAAATGTGTTATAAAGTAAATTTCACAATAGGAGACTATTGTAAATGAAAAACTCAGCTGATAAAACCAAAGGATGTAGACAGGAACCTATTTGATTTCTCAACTATAAAATACAGGGTTCAGCGAATCAAAAAATTGGCAGACAGATAAAATCACGTGGATCCTTTCTCATTGGACACGGAAATTATATCTTATTTTCCAATTCAATAAAATAGAGCTGAAGCTTCGCTAATTGACAAATCATTCCCTAAGACCTACAGCAGAAGATCCGGGAAAGGAGAAGGTGTAGGAAAGAGAAATTCCAGTGGACAAAAGAATTATACTGACGTTCATGGCTGCAAGGGTAAAAAGGTAGCGCAGGTGTGTAGGGTTTAGGTGTAGCTATGGTGGGAGGTGGGTAATGTAACTTTTTGGTCTTTAAAAAGCCTCTCCAGCCAAAGGGGACAGGAGATTAGTCCTTTGGAAGTAGAAGTATGGCTTAGGAGAGTTCTGACCACTCAAAAGCCAAAGTCACAGCCTTCTGTATCTTGTTTTCCTTTCTGTGTAATATATAACTGTGATTTGTGTTGTACTAAGTGGGATCAGGGTTTGAGCTGATTCAGTGTATTTTGTCCTGAGAATATCAAAAGCCAGTACCCTCCATTTCTTGCTGTTGCTGCCCATTCTGTTTCCAGTTCAATGAAGTTTGCAGGTCTCTACAAATTTGGCATCAGAGCAGATCAATTAATGGGCAAAAGGATGAGTGAACATGTGGAACAGCAAGACCAAGAGGTGATAGGAATGAAGGAAGTGTGGAGGAGTTGAACAGGGATGTTGGGACTGTTAAAGAGTAGATTTTGGAGCTGAATGTGGCATTAGCTCAACATACAGGGGGATCAAGGGCTATTGGCTGTATCTAGAGCCACCTTGCATTGGAGGATCACTTTAAAAATAAGAAAAACAATTTGAAATTTCATGTGCATGACTGGTACAACAATGGAACCAAACTGAATTGGCAGCTGGTTTACTGGCTGGGTCGACTAGTCCACTGTGGTTCCTATAACATTAATAATAACTAGAAAACAAAGTCAACAAGATAAAACATATTCTTAAGAATATGATTACATTAACTACAAAAGATCTATCCTTTTATATCACAGTTACAGCTATAAAAAATCATTTTCTTTAGATATAATATAATATATTAACTCAAAACTTGAGATGGTTCAATAACTCCAACAAGAAATGATTTTGACATTCCGACATACTTTTCAGGCCTGCAATTCCAAATTCCAAATATGCACTAAAGGCAAATTACATTGATCACAAACACAGTACAATGAGTGCTTAAGAAACTAACATAATAATAGCTACACCGAGTATAATCCAAGATAACAATCCCAGTGGTCATATTCAAAGGCGCTCAAGGAAGGCACTATTCAAGGCTAATGCCCTGTGCTGCCTTCAACAAAACACTTATAGATGAAAGCCTTTGGTGTTTTTTCCGGCTTTCAGGAAGAGCACCTTGACCTTAGGCACTTTTGCGTGTTTAAAGCAATGGAGAAGAAGCTAATTTATGAGCTGGGTCCAAGAATTTTAAAAAAAAAATGATAGGATGAAATAGGAAACTACAAAATCTCTCAATCTTTAGCCTAGCCCAAGACTTGGATATTTAATAACATTTTGATTACTAGGTTTGAAATGAAGTCACCAGTCAGCAGCCCACCACCACCCACCAAGGGACCACAGACACACACAGGCACCATAGAACACGTGTACAATTTACATAAGGCTAAAATTATAACTTTTTTTATAATCCACAATGATATAACATCATGAGTTATGCCTTAATCATTCTTACGCTTGATTAGTGATATTAGTGACCTCCAAAGTGCATTTGATGTTTATTATGATTTATAATTTGATGATTATTTTGTTTAAATAGTTAATGTATATGTCAAATGTGGTTCCAGATTTATGTTATCTAGTTTTGTTTGCAAAGTATAAATTTCCCTACTTCAGCATTTTGCTTCACTTGATCATATGCCTTTCTAGCACCACAAGTAAGGCATCAGCACCTTGCCCTAGCCTTTTAACTTCGTGATAGGATTCCACATGGTAGCTCATGAACTATAGGAGTTAATCATTGCTAACATTTTGACTGCTTCGATCCTAGCCTTTGATTCACATGTGTTATAAGCATTTTTGTAATCCCAGCAAAGGAGATGATCCACATACCTGCTTGTACCTCTGCTTCTTCTTTTCAGCCTGCATTCAAATCCAAATATTTCAAAAACACTTTCAGAAAACAGATTCTAGGGATAGCAGCAAGATTTTTTTTTTTTTTTTTTTTGAGAAAAATAAATAACCGAGATGAAAGCTATGAAGAAACGTAAAACTGACATTTAATTGGTACAGTCTTCATAAAGAAGAAAGGCTGAAAATTTATCACACACGGGCAACCAAAATGGCAGCTTTATAGGCTCAAGTGTATTTGGAAACTGGAAAATATGAACTATGTAAAGCACCTTATCTATGACAGCGATAAAAAGATATGAAATTTTAGTGATGCCAAGTCATGGATGCAAAAAATGCATTTAGTAAATCGCCTCTCTTCTGACAAAATCGCATGTATAGTTTTCAAAAGCAAAATAGCAAAGCAGCACTTGAAAGTGTATGGACACAGTCTGTAACTACATAAGACACATGACTACGAAAACTGTTCAACTTACCATTTCTCCCAATAGTTGTGCATTCTCTGCCTCGAGCCGTGTTACCATAGTCTCTAGTTCGACTGTGTAAGCCTGAAAAGAACGTTACTGGTCAGCCTTTATAAATCAAGTATCACTCAGGAAACAATCTGAGAATAAAAAGGGAAAAAATGGGAGTTCAAACTTACATAAATCAAGAAAGCAGAAAGCACTCAATTCAACCCGTTATGATATGACTTATGGAATTTTCAATCAAATAATCATATCAACGCAAATTGATGGAGTAACGGCATGCAAATGCAAAAATTTATGTTCCAATAAAAAAAGAATCAATTTAATTAAATTTAAATAAGAATCATTCCATATTATATCATAAATTAAAAACAGAGGGGTAAAACAGAGAAGGTGAAGTAACCTGCTTGCGTTCTCTGGACCTGGCTGCAGACTCTCTGTTTTTTATCATCCTTCTCTGCTTCTGTAGCGTAGCTTTATCGACGGGTTCTTCCACAACCCTCCGCTTCCCTCTTCCCGCTGATGCTGCAACTCCAGTAACTGTCCCGTCAATCCCATTTCCGAAAACTTCCATGGACGACCCTTCCTTAACCTGAACCGGCGGCCGCATGGGGAACTGAGCGCCACCGTTGATAGCGGCCGCCGACGTCGCTGCATCCACGCGGAAACTCGCATGGCCAGGTACTACAGAAGGAACCCCTCTGACATCCTCCTCTCTTACAGCCCCAGCCTTGGCCAAGAAATCCTCCAAAGTCATGGCCTCCAAACCGTCCCCTGCACTCATCCGCCTCGGATCACCACCCTCCACCATCTCCTGCCACACCTCCTCCGCCGTCCTGGTTCCCAATTCCGCCGCAGCAGCAGCCGGGTGGAAATTTGGGTCGGGCGGGAGGTGCGCCTGGTTGGGGTTATTATTGGGATCGGTTGAAGAAGAAGAGTAAATGGACTTGAGGAGATCATCCATGCTCATAGAACCCAAGGCCTTGGAAGGGTCGTCGGCGCCGGAGTTGGGGCCGTTGTGGTTGTTGGTATTGTTATTCGTGTTGCTGTTGGTGGTGTTAGTGTTGTTCTGGAGATCAGCGAGAATAGAAGAAAGGGAACAAATAGAAGATTGGCGTGGCAGATCCGGATTCGTCGTGACCAACTTCGACGACGCCATGCCGGTGCCGGATTTATAGGTAACCCTTAAAGATGTAACTCCTGAGATTTCTGTGTTGTAAAAAGCACCACTCTCAGTGTATGAGGCTGTGAGAGAGTAAACTCGCTGCAATTTCGGGGTCGGGTTACAGAGTGAGAAAGAGATATATAGCTCAGAGAGAGAGAGAAGAGCAGTTTTTAAGAAAAAAATTAAGGAGCTGTGGGAAAGGGAAGTTGAAGCAAGGAATGAACCCATATATTTATAAAAAGAAAAAGAAAAAGTGATGTTGATGGGAAAATATCATGGCTTCTCAGCTTCTCACTATCGTATTATACTATCACTATTATTATTATTTTATAAATGACATTTTTGTTGGCTCTAAATCTTCAAAAATAGTAATTTATTATGGGTTGATACGGCCTCTTTCTTCCCTTCTACAAGGTTATATTTATTTTGATTTTAATCTTTTAAGTATAAAATAATTGATTTTGATTTTTTTAAATTATAAAACAGTGTCAATATTTATTAGATTACATAGACCAATATTTTTTAAAAAATAAAATTTAAAAGATTAAAATCAAAATGAAAATTAAAAGACTAAAATCACTGTTCAGGGAACTAAATTGAGAATAAACTTAAAATATCAAAAATTGTATAGAAAAATGATTCTTTGGATTAACTAAAGGGGGAGTATTGTCAATAAAATTAAATCTGATTTATTACAGTATTAGATTAATGGAGTTCAAACTTTTTATTAGAAGAACAAAATTATTTTGAAATAAATAATTATTCTTTAATTAATAATCAATTGATTTAGAAAACTTTTGGACATAATATTGATTAATAAAAATTATTTTCAATTAATAATAGAGATTGCTTTTAATAGATTTGTGTATTATACGTTTATATTTAAATAATTAGAGTTTACTAAGAAGACGTCGAATTTTATATCCAGAAATTATAAATTCTAGGACAAATTTTTATCATGTCTTATGGTAATAAATAGTCAAAAGTGCATTTTCAACCTTCTATTTCTTTTACCAATTCTTTTTTGTCATTTAATTTGATAAAGCCTTGTTTCATTCCTCATGCTCTTAGTTTCGATTGATGATTTTTTATAACTATAATTTTAAAAATTTAAACTTGATACATCAGTATATAAAATATTTCATCAGCCTTTAAAATTTTAATAATAACATATTTTTAAGGGGTTAGGATTAAAAGGCTAAAAAATAATTTATAATATTAAGAAATTAAAATAAAACCTTAGGTCATGAATCTACATTTATAGTTTTAGAAGAAAATCCTTAAGTGCTTACTTTATTTAAAACATTTCCACATATAGTAATTAATTACTAATATTGCATGAATACTTAAAAAAAAGTAAATATCTATTTTTTTACATATATATAATATTCATAGAATTGGATTCAAATATTATTAAATCCAATTAAAATTTACTCAAACTATTTTTTGTATTTATGGGAATTCAAACATAAAGCTTGGTGCTTAAGCAATTATATATAACCCCTTCCATTAGTTAGTGAAAAACAAATATCTCTATTAAATGCTAGCTTCGACCTTTAGAGGTTAAAGGTTAAACTCATTTCAATTTCAATAAATATAATTTTTGAGATTAAATTTGTATTCCTTTCCTTATAAAGTAAGTCAGCTTACAACTTCAACCAACAACTGCCTTTAGTATGTTAATTTTAACAATGTTAGTTTCATTTATTATAAATTGTTGACTCAATAAATATAAACACTTACACAGCAATTAAATGATGACAAAATTCAATTAAAATTTAATTTTTAAGATAATTTTTTATATTTTTTAAAAACTGAACTTTGATAAAACTAGAACATTTTTATTTGCATATGAGTGGATTATATTATTTTATAACATATTTATTTAAAATCAATACTTGCCAATCCTAATTAACCTGGCACCAGATGTAATAAATTACTATAAAAAATTATTATTCGCCCAGAAAATCCCACTTTAAGTACGTTCAAACATTGGAACTTCCAGTTAGAAATTAAAAATTCCTATTACAACGTATTGTCACTTGCTAATTAATAAAATATAGTAGATGGATAGTAAAATATGGCACACAAAAGAACTGATTTGGGATTATGATATTTTCAAGGTATTTTTATGAATTCTTTTCCCAAGATTTTTATGAAATTTTACCTTATTCTTTCTCGAAAAGAAATTAATATTGTTTTTTACTTGAATAAAAAATTATTATTCCAACTGGCAACTTTGGTGCCAGGATGAGCCGTGAGCGAGATAGTTCGAACGCGTTCATTTTTGTGACAACGGACTATTGCAATGGAGGCATTTTGAGAAGGAAAAAAAAAACGAAATAACAATTTTTTATTGTGTCCGTTGAATAGAAAACTGGATCAGGAAGGATCGACCGAATTGATCCAAGAACCAGCGACCCGATCACCTAGGCAGTCCGGTCAGATCCTAAATTAGGATTTTTTGACCCGGGGTGAGTCGGTTTAATTCGGGAGTAAACCAATAATATCATATTTGGGAATAGTTTCTAGAAGCACTTTTACGCAAGTCGAGACAAAATTCCCTCACATACTTATCTCGGATTGCGTACAATCACTTTTCAAAAGCTATTCTTAAACATGTATTTTTAGTGTTAGTTTTAGCTTTTGAAGGATTTTAAGAATAAACCTATATTATCAATGTTGTATTTTATTATTAGTATAATCAAACAGTTGTATGAGACATATATACATCAAAATACTACCTATTTAATGTACTTTTATTTAAATATTATAATATTAACTTATCAATAATCAAATATGAGTATTTTTATTAAATTATATTATTTTGATAAGACTGATATGACCTAAAAGCTTACTCTGATTTGACTCACTAATCCTGAACACACTACCTTAACTGATTCACAGATCAGTTCGGGTTTTAATACATTGATTGTGTCATGTAGAAGACCCCATAGTTAGAGTCGGGCCGGCCCGATTAAGCCCATTTAAATCGAGGGTCGGGCCTGTAATTTAGGGTAAAAAAAGGGAGTCGGACCTAAAAGGGCCGGCCCTGTAGGGCCGAGGGCTTAAAAGGGCCGGCCCTGCAGGGCCGAGGGTCGGCACGTTTAGGCCCTCCAATTTTTTTTTTTTTTTTTGTAATTTTAAACATTTGTTATTCTTCCTATATTTTTCTTACCGTTTATCCAATGTATTATATTATAACAACTTCCTTTTTTCCTTCAAATTGTAAAATAAATCTTTTCAAGTCAAATACTTATTTTCAGTTATTATATGTGCTATATATAGACAAACACAATATACATACACACTCCTTGAATCCTTATTCTTTCCAGTTTTAATATCAAACTTGTTATGTTATTTGCCCCATACAAACTACTTTTTAAAGACTAAAATTAAAAATATATTGTTTTAACTTCATCTATTTAAATAAAGTGAAAATATGTTAAACATACATACGACCCGTGGGCCGACCCATGACCCGCGGGCTGGCCCATGGGCTACAAACTTAGGTGTCCAACTATAAAATTGGGGAATGAATGTAAATCTTTATTCTATTATTTTATTTATTACATTAATAACATTCAAACATCTTCTTACTTCTAATTATAAATCATGTGACTACTACTGAAATCAATTTTCATATCCAACTTTACCAAAGACCGAAAATGATGATGGTGGTAGTGGTGTGAGGAATGAAATACTTGATTTTTTTCACCTTACTAAAGCAGAGCCTTCTGAGCCAATTCCTAATGAAGTTCAGTCAAATTCAACTATCTTTGAAATTGGAGATAGTGATGAAAAAAGAAACTTATGTTGTATAATTTATGAACTTAAGTTTAAAACATTCAAAGTATTTATCATTGTCAATGTAGTTATTTAAATAATCAGATATGACTTGCTGTATTTTTAAGTAAGGGAATTGTATTGGTGTAAAAATTAATGTTGTATTTAAAAAAAAGTGAAACGGGTCTCAAGCCCGTGGGTCGGCCCTCGGCCCGACCTCTCGAGGGCCGGGCTTGAGAAAAAAGGGGGAATTTGGGACTCAGGCCTAAACGGGCCGGCCCGTTTAGGCCCGAGGCCCTGTAGGGCCAGCCCTAATTCCCAACTCTACCCATAGTGGCTTAAAAAAAATAATTTCTCCAAAAAAAAAATATTGTTTTTTACTTTGAGTAAAAAATAATTGTGTCATGTAGAAGACTCCATAGTGGCAAAAATCAAATCTCCATTATTGCAATGAAGCCACTTTTAAATAAAAAAAATAATTAACAAAGATATTAATAGGAAAAAAAATTTCAAAATAATAAATATTAAAATTAAAAACGTTAGGTGATTCTTCGGAATATACAAAAATTACTACAATTTTAATTATATCTCCACATTTTTTGCTAGTAATGATATCTTATAATAGTTATTGAAGATCATTATGTCGGTCGCAGTAAAGTTAAAACCATTACAATTATGTATTAGCAATTTAGCATCCCTGAATATTCAGCAAGCAATATTAGAAAAATAGGTTAATTATATGTTTCTTATTCATGGATAGTGCTTTAATAAAATAATAATATTACTATTATAGTCTTATTATTTCCTATCTCTGTTTTTTTATGGGTATGCAATCATCTAGGATACCAATTTTTTTTTTTATCAAGGGAACAGTATCTACAATAAATTAATAGTTTTTGCGGGGTGCTTGATGAAATACTAATTAATCATGACAATTATTTTTAAAAAATTATGAAAAATTCTCATTGTAAGATTTAATACCTAAAGATACCTGAAATTTATTTAAAAACATTTGTGAAACCTATTTTTTTTGTGTTATCATCCTATATTCGATGTTTTTTCTTAATTGTATATCATACATTCAAGTAACCGACTAATCCAAATTAGGATTTGTAGCTATCTCTCCCAGGTTTGCAATTTATTTTTAGTGGGTGTAACTCTTCAACTATATACAATATATCTCTGCCTAGACGTAAAAATGAGAAATACTTATATGCTCCCGGAGTTAGTACCGGGAAAACGGGCCCAACCCGCGGGTTGGGGGCGGGTTCGGGCTGCAAAAAATGCTGCCCGGCCCGCCTATTTTTTTTTTTTGTTTTTTAAGAGTTAATTTTTAAACAAATTTTTTACAATATTAAATCTTCATGAACCACACAACACATAATTGTATATACTTATTTCTATCTTATTGTTATTTATATATCAAAATGAATATTTTTTAAAAAATGTGTAGGATTAAAATAAATAAAATTTATTAAATACATCATAATTACTAAATAATATATGAAAATTTATTCCAAATATGTGTTTTGAAGCCAATTAACTTCATATTAATTATTTTTTATAAATATTTATGTTTATTAAAATTTATAAATATATATTAAAAATTAAAAAAAATAAAAAAAAAATTGCGGGCTAGCCCGCCAACCCGCACCGTTTGGCCCGCCAGCCCGTTTCCCGGTACTACCTGGAGTGCCATGTTATCCATACTCTGTCCAATGAGAATGTTTCAAGTATCCTCTATTGTTGATATCATATCCCACAAATTTCTCTTAATTATTCATCTTTTTTCATATGGATATTTATTGTAATGGATTATGGAAAAATGAAAATAATCAGGAGAAATTTATGGGATATAAGATCACAATAGATAACACTTGAAACTTTTCATTGGGTAGAGTATGAATGACGTATCATTCCAGGAGTATGTAAGTATTTCTCCGTAAAAATGACATACATTTGCGCACAACTAAATATATATTGCACACTCACCAAGAGTTGCATTAAGTACTCTATTTTTAGCAATACATTTTTTAATCCAAGATTTTCCCAACAATTCTTTTAGAAAAAATCTATCTCATTGTAAAGGTATTTTTATTGCTAATTATGACCATTGAGTTAGAGGATGTTGGGACAAAGAGAACTGTCATTATTTAGTAGGTACCAATTATTGCACAAATTGATAGACTCATTAAAGATTCTCATTTGATGAGTTTGTTTTTAAGGGGGGCCAATTTGTCCTTTAGGTTATGGCAAAACAAGAAAAAGCTGTCATTTAGGTCATTATTTGTTGAATTATTAAAATTAAGAGTGCTAACTATTATTGATATTAATACTTATAAAATTTATAATAAGATTATGCTTTTAGGCTTTTAAAAAACATGAGAATTAAAAGATAAGTCCCCCACTAAAAAATTAATTTTAAAATGGGAGTTTTCACACATATATAATTAAACTTTCATATGTGCAGTTGAGCAGATTTTATTCTCTAATTAATTCTCCAATGAGAGAATTTTCCCTAATTCTCCTTTTTAAAAAATTGCGTGCAAAGTAAGAGGGGTTCACTTTATTTGTTGATATATGTAAAGAATTAGTAAGGAATAAGACTACTTTTGCTTGTAAGATGTATTTAAAAATTTTATTCCATATTATTAATATTTAGTGGACAAAAATTGCTGATATCATAATTTTCAACTGCTAGTGTTTGAATTAATTTTTTTAAGTGATTTTACATAATTCAAAGTAAGTATGAGAGAAATTTTATCTCGAATTCTATTAAAGTGATTTTTTTAATTAATTTTAACAGAATGACCACAAAATGTAAGGGAAAAAGAAAAAAAAACAGGGCAAAATGAAAATTTATTTTAATTTCGATGTTATTGATAAGCTTTAAAATATAAGCATTTATCTCATGAAATGTGAATTTGATAAAATATTATTATCTCCTTGAAGGGCCAGATAATTAACTTGATCATGTTAAAAAAATTAGTAAATTTAGTTATTTGTAATAAATTTGTATTTATTTTTCTAAAATACCCCTTTAATAATATGTATTGAAATCTCTTCTTGATGAAAATACTCTTTATATATGCCATCAATATTATACTTAAAAGGAAAATACTATAAATTTGAAAAATAAAGTGAATTGATATTTTATTTATTTATTCTTGGCTAATTACATATACTTTTTTATTTGAGGTAATCATATTTAGCATTGAACGTGGATATATCTTCCAAGGGATTTAGATCTTAATTCAACATGTTATGAGAGAGAGTCCTTTTCGCTAAACTCAATCTTCATTGGTGATTAAGATTTTATATTTATGATCAAAATAAACTTTTTATTTAGTTCATATGCTTGGACTAGAGAAAGTACTAAATATTCCAAAAAAAAAAATTGGTCAAAAAATGTTTCAAATTTAAAAATATTTTTATCAAACATCAAATTTACATGGAGCCTTAATTTTTTATTTTTTATTTTTTTGGTTTGGCTGAGCGAAAGTGAAGCAAGCTAGTGTGAAATTTCTTAGAGAAAAAAGAATAAATTAAGTTTGTCGCTTTGTTCAGCACGCGCTGAGTGGGAGAGTAGGAAAGAAGAAATGAGTATCTGAGAAGAAGTAAAGATTTGACTTGGCTTTGCGGGACCCACCAGTTTTGGTGTCCGGTGCCGTCTGGAGGCGACACGATGCAACGCGCTTTCAATAAAATAAAATTTTATTTTTAAAAGTAATTTAATTAATTTCCGAGTTGTCCTTTTTTAAAATAAAAAATTTGACAGTTCAACCGATTAGTCGATTACCTTTGTCCTCTTGCTGGCTTTGATAGTTTCTAGGTTCTCCGAAACGAGGACGTGGCCGGCTGCCTCCGGCCCGTACACAGCTTTATGTGGGTCCACTCTTTATTATAAGGAGCACTTAATTCAATAACAACGACTAAAATATTAGTTGGTGTTAATAAATATATGCAAAATTTTAACAATTTCCAAAAAAGTACCCTTATTATTTGTGGGGTAGGAGTGAATAAAAGATATGATAAGGGAAATCAATGGTTGGAGATGTGACAATGAAGATATTGGAATTAAAACGATGGATTAAATGGGGGTAAAATAAGAAAATCACAACAAAAATTTTAGACATGCTCAAAACATTTTTTATAAGTAGAAATAAAATAAGTGTGATGGTGGCTTTAAATTTTTTTTTAATAAATCAACTACTATTCAACATATTTTCTGAATTATATTATCAAGTATATGAACAATTGACTAATCCGATTAACGGGAGTCTTGGCCCCACAATTGGGGATCTCACTACCTCTAAATAATTATCATAGCTGGATATCTAGAGCTTGAACATGAGACCATTGACAGGTTGAAATAAACCTTATCAATTGATTCAAATGTTCGGTGGTTGTTTTCTATAAAAAGGAATGGGGGAGTGGAAAATTATTTTGTTCCTATTGAATCACACTTTTTCTTTCATTTTTTATACTCCCCTCACTTCATAGAATAATTCATTTCAATTAATTAATTAATTAGAATACAAAATGATAGCTAACTTATTAAATTTATCTTAAATTGAAATTTTTTTTTAACTTTATCTATATTCAATAAAATCAGTCTAGAGGCATATTTAAAAAGAAAAATCCTTATGGCAGAGAGTAATTTGGTGGCTTGCACATTCCATATACAGAAAGTCAAGAATTTTTCAACAAAGAATAAGCCTCTTTTGCATGGTATAATTATCTTAAAAATACATTTATATAAATTGAAATAAAACTTCTCTTACATACTTATAGTAAAATCCGTAAAATTACTTAAAATAAACTAATACAAACACTAAAAACATAACATTGCATTTGCATCAAGGAGTGAAATGGCAACCGAAAAGACGAATTAAGGAAATCACAAGTTTAATCAATTTTTTTCCCATTATGTTTTCCTCATCTCCCGTATCCCACATCAATTTCTCCTGTGTCATCATGGTTTTGGAACTTATTTGCATCCGCAAAAGAAGAATCAACTTACCTCTTTCTACTATATTGTATATTGTACTCGTTTGAATTAGTGGTAGAAACTATTTTTTCAAAACGATTTACAGTCTATGAGGTAATTATGTAAGAGAAATTTTATCTCGATTTGTACAATCATATTTTTCCAACAATGATACAAGGATGCCTATTCAGGGGTCTTGGAACGATGTGAATTCCATTCTTAAGATGTGGGTTGACTATATGAATACTGAAGAATGAATGGAGATACACCATTTGGATTGAGGCCAGCTTTTGAGTTTAATTTTTGGACTAAGTGCATAGCCTTTCTATCATAAATAAAATCTAATATATAATATTTCTTTTCAACTTGCTTCGCAAAATTAAAACCCTAAAAGTTGCATTATTATTTATTAATTTATAATTGTTCCTTCGTACACAACACCTTAGTTATATAGATATATATATATATATATATTTAAGTTGGTCATGTTTGGAAAAATGATCACACATACCTACTTCATGACTGTCACATGACAATCTCAGTGTTTAGTCTCGGCTAAAAGGGGAAAGAAGAAAAGACAATGTGTTTTGTTCGAAAACCCTGAAAGTACTTAAGAAACTATTTTCATGTAAATTAAGATAAATGTCCTTCAATATGTTTACCTAAAATTCTGTAAAATCATTTAAGAAAACACTTTAATGTAAGTAAAAAACAAACTAGGTTCTTTGA
>QFDD01002189.1:0-24413 GCA_006871305.1 Vachellia collinsii | reverse complement strand
TCAAGCATCAAAGAGGTTGATCAGACCAATATCATCTTGATTCCTAAGGTTGAAAACCCAACCATGTTAAAGGATCTGAGGCCTATATCTTTATGTAATGTTAGCTACAAAATAATCACAAAACTCATTGTGAGTAGATTTCGGTGCATTATGAATGATTTGGTTGACTAGGAGCAGTGTAGCTTCATCACTTCAAGATCAAGTTGCGACAACATAATCATAGCTCAGGAAGCGATACATCTTATGAGAACTAAACCTGGCAGAAAATGATACGTTGCTATAAAAGTTGATATGGAAAAGGCTTTTGATATACTTGATTGGAGTTTCTTGGAACAAACTCTTCGGAGTATTGGTCCAAGAGATTCCATGGTTAAGATAATCATGGCCTGTGTTACCTCTGCCACTATGAAAGTGCTTTGGAATGGTGCGAAAGGACAGGGATTCACTCCATCTAGGGGGACCCTCTCAGCCCATACCTATTCATTCTTGGGCATCTCATAAAAAATGCATGTGAAAGCCATTAATGGAAACCTTTCAATTCAAGAATGGTGGGCTTTCCATTTCTCACTTATTTTTTGCTGATGACTTACTCTTGTTTGCGGAAGCCTCTGTGCCGCAAATGAAAGTTATCAAGCAGATTATGAAGCAATTCTGTGATTACTTTGGACATAAGATAAATATTCATAAATCCAAAGCTTTCTTCTCTCGGAATGTAAACAATAGTAGGGCTCGCAACTTGAGTCTAAGATTGGGAATCGGTATTGCTTCTGATTTAGGGTAATACCTGGGGTGCCTTTGATTCATACAAGTGTTACTAAGGCTACCTTTGGTCATATCACCAGGAAGGTCCATTCAAGGCTCTCCTCTTGGAAAGGCAGACTTCTCACTATGGCATTACGAACTGTTCTCATCAAAGTCGTTCTCTCAGCTCTTCCTTTATACCAAATGCAATCAATGCTCTTACCCAAAGGGGTATTAAAAGAAATTGAGAAGGTTAGTCGTAACTTCCTATGGAGACAAGACAAGAATGTAAAGAAGATGCACCTCATTGCCTGGCATAAGATTATGAAATGTAAGAAAGCTAGAGGCCTGGGTATCAAAAACCTAGAGCTTCAGAACAAGGCATTCATTATAAAATTGTGTTGGGGTCTAATTACTAATCCTAAAGCTCTCTGGGTTACTTGCTTGCGGGCTCAATATAATTGTGGGGACAATCCTATTCCAACTATCACTGAAAAGCAATCAAGCTCCCTTACTTGAAAAGCCATCACTAAGGTTTGGAACACATTTGTAAAAGGTGTGGGAATGAAAGTCAACAATGGGCAATCCACCAAGTTTTGGTGGGACCTATGGACGCCTTTGCATAAACCCCTTATTGAATGCGTATCCCAAAACCATGGCCAAATAAATCATGATGAGGTAGTGGTTGATTATACTCTTCCCGACGGAAGATGGAATGTTAATAAGTGGCAGGCTTTCTTTCCCCCTCATATTGTCCACATACTCATGAAGCTCAAGCCTCCCTTAAATGATAGACCTGACATGATATGTTGGAAAGGATCCGCTGATGGCACCTTCTCTGTTAAGGCCGCATACCAATTCCTATCCAAGTCGGATGACGAGGTGGTTAATCCATTTTGGTAGAGGCTTTGGCGTTGGCACCTTCCTGAAAAAATTAAACTTTTTCTCTGGCAAGCTAGTCACGAAAGGCTAATTACAAATTCACTTAAAGCTAAAAGAGGCATCTCAGTTTCAGAAGTGTCCTTTTAAGTGTCATAGCAATGAGAGTGTTCTCCATGTTCTAAGAGATTGTAAGAGAGCAACAAATGTGTGGAAGGAATTTATTACTCCTAACATGCACACTGTTTTTTTGGACATGTATGCTGGCTCATTTGAAAAACTAGATGTGCACAAATCTTTGGGTCCACGACAACCACAACACGAGAACTCCTCAACCAATTCATGTATCACCTCATGGAGAAGACTTCAACAGGGAGATTTAATCACCGAATATTTTAGGGGAACATATGTGCAGATAACATATGTGCAGATACACATTAGAGATCGCCTGCAAGTGGCTGGCTGAGACTTGATGTGGATGCTTCTGTTTGACATCAAAACTAGGCAGCATACGGAGGTGTAATTCGTGATGAACGAGGTCAATGGATAATGGGCTTCACGAGGGCACTTGGAGTGGCTACTGTCACTGAAGCGGAGATTATGACCATCCAAATGGGTTTGCATCTCTGTCAACAAATGCAACTAGAACAGGTGCATATATATTCTGATTTGCTTCAAGCACAGAACATCTTGATAAGAGATAGTTGACCCAATCATTCATTGCGAGCTCTGATTGAAGAAATAAGACATCTCCTTTATTGTGATTGGAACATAGAGTTACTTCATGCCAAAAGACAGATTCTCTTATGTGCTGACATCCTGGCTATGGAGGGACACTCTCCTAACAATCAGCTGCGTTTATTACATGATGTTATCCACTCTTGTAGGGATACTTTTGTGAGGGATAAATCTTTTGTGGAGGATGCATCCCCTTCTAATGGGTAGTTTTTAGAAACTTCAAGCTACATGCTTGTCTTTTGTAATAAAAAAAACCCTTCAAAGATTTTCCTTTTAACCTAAAAGAGAGGGGACAAATTATAAATAAATAAAATATTAAAAAGAGTGTCTTACAGCTTGATTAAATTTTAATTCCAACCATGTAGTTTCAAATAGTTGATTTCATTTCCTACTGGTTTGTTTGGTATGTTAGAATTGGCTATATGAAAATGGAATTGGAGCTCAATTTCATGCTCTTCCCATGTTTGATTTGCCAAATTCCATTTCCACATGGAACTCAATTCAACTAAAAATAGTTGAATTTATTTCCATGTCCTCATTTCTCATTTTTAGCCTCAGTTTATCTCCCACCCACCCTACTCATCGGAGATCTCTTCACTCCCACCCACCCGTCGTCGGCAACCTTCTCCCCTGTTGTCGACGATCTTCTCTCCCACTGTTGGTGAGCTTCTCATCGAACCTCCAGTGCTTGTAAGCTTTCTGCTCCAATTCATGAAAAACCTCCTCCGCCACACACCTCCCTAGATCATTCTTCTTCCCTTCCGCTAAGCAATTCTTATCTGAAAACAGAACTCAACTACACAATCGTCTTCATCCAACACTGAATCTTCTTCAAACCTGTAGCGCAGGATTTCATGCTCGAAATGCAAGCTGACACGAATCTAGAAGACTGCCGAAGACCCCCTTTCTAGCAAAACAATTGCAATCATAGTTCAAGATCTTGTGATTTTGGGAGGAAGGAAGAAAGAGCCAATGAATCCATCTTCATCCGACGTTAACATCCAAGGGACCCTTTCTTCTTCAAGTATATGTAGCCTACTCTCCTGACGTCAACATCTAAGGTTCATCTGATGAAGATGGGTTCATGGATGTTCTAGGAAGGTTTTTTTTTTCTTTCCAAATTTCTTGAAATATTATTAATTTAAAAGGGCATTTTGGTTTGTTTATATAACAATTATATTCCACTTTCATGACATATCAAATGTACTTTCAAATTTCATATTCATATCCATTTCCATCAAAATCAATTCCAATACACCAAACAAACCCTATAATTTCATAAAAATATGATATGAATTTAAGTATATAGACCAAAATCAAAATTCAATAAAATTATAAAAACTAATCATTAAATTTAGATCAAATTTTTATGAAATTATTGTGATCAAAACCGACAATTTAAAATTTCTTTGACCAAAACCAAAATTTGATCAAGTATAACAACTAGCAATTGTGTTGACACTATTAAAGACACAATCTATCTTCTACCGTTATTAATTTTCTGAAACTTTTTTATCAATATTTTAATATTGCTTCCAACTTGTTTTATTTTCTTAATCATCTCATGCATTTGCACAATGCGTTTGGATGTAGATCTGGTTCAGTGACCTTCCATGCATCTACTATTCACCTCATCAGTGTTGGTGGATATCGATACCAACATAGCTATAGCAACTCAACCATTCACAATGTGAACGGGAAAAAGGAATAAAAGTACTTGGCAAAGTGGGAACCGAAACAACCCCAAACAGACAAATCCATTTTGAATGGAAAAAAGGAATAAAAGTACTATGCAAATTGGGAACCGAAACAACCCCAAACAGACAAATCCATTGTTCTTTGAAAACACCGTACATGATTTATCAAAATCAATCATCAATCATTATACTATTTATAACACACCGTACTATTTATAGAGCATAAATCAAATTTCGCATATAAAAGAACAACTTTTGCTTACGTCTTAAGAAATGTTCAGTTTCAGGCAATTTGAAACCCCTTCAGATCCAAGCAAGCGAAGTGAGGGCCAACCACTAATGAAGCAACATCAATGCTTATGACGATCAATGTGAGAATCAAGATCTTGACAGTTGCAACCCAATATATAATCAGAACAAACAGAAGAGACAATTTTAACACAATCGGCTAGAATCATTAACACAAACTGTTCCATCGCTGAAAGTTGAAGCCATTCTACTATGCAGGAGACCTTCCAGAGCAAAGGCCATTTTCATTGCCCATCTACACCACATCTATGTACATATTAAGCCATAGAATAGTTACGATCCAGGAATATAAAAACAAAGGAGCTTCAATTCTTAGGTTTAGGGCCACATCCCGCAAGGCGCATCCTACAACTAGTTCGTAATGGCCACTGCCCAACCATACAGTAAGCATAAAACTAACTGGCATCTCCTCAAGAATAGAATAAGACTTGAGATCAGGCCATCTACATTTGACTCTGACCTTTCCCCAACATACAGGTAATGAACTCTGCACCAGGAAAAAAACGTCAGAGATGGGTCAATAATCATGATACACCCCGAATGCATCAGAAAGAGTAAATTAAAACGGAGCACATGAAAGAAACTATAAAAGAAAGGCCTTCTTTTAGCATTCTGATAATAGGGGCTTGACCATCCCCCATGCAGTGTGAAACCAGACAACATAAGAATCGAGAAGGAAGGAAGACTCATTAAACTACCCTTTGCCCAAAAGAAACCCCCCGAAGGAGCACGGTAGAATAGAGATTATGGAGCCCATGATCTAGTAGACTGAAACGAAGCAACCTTCACAAAACATTGAGAAGCATTACAGAGTAAATACGCTTTCACTTCTGGCCTCCCTTATCAACAGTCAAAGCCAATGGATACAGTAATGCAAAACAATTAATGAGCCAAAGCAGTACGAAAAGAAATGTTTTATCCCTTTAGATGAAAACAGAAAAATAACCACAGGAGAACATATGTACATGAGCACATTATTGAATAAGTTTAGTTCATAAATTAGAATAAGAAACCAAAACCAGAAAATCCATCATTTACATATTAAAAGACATTCTGGTGTAGCGATGTAATCACAATATATTTTACAAAATCAGGCCAAAATATATTTAAGTGTTATTTACCCCAGTAGCCCAACGCTGGTTAAAATTACAAAGTTTGTGCACTAATAGAGTCAATCATGATCCTTCAAGTCTTAACTTATAATATTTCATTATTTTTACCATTACATAGTCCATGAATAATAGCCTTAACTGCTCTAATCCTATACATTTTATACTCAACACAACTTTTGCCCATTACCCACTTTTTTCAGAACCAGCTAAGCACAAACAAAACAAGTTGAAGTTCCTCCATGTTAATTAGCCACAAGAAAAGAGTAATGAGACTGAATTAGCACAAAAATTTAGCTCTTAAAAAAGGAGTCAAGGGACTCGAGAACTTCTAAATGAATATCAAGATATAGTAA
The DNA here is from genome assembly GCA_006871305.1 of Vachellia collinsii. Taxonomy (NCBI): domain Eukaryota; kingdom Viridiplantae; phylum Streptophyta; class Magnoliopsida; order Fabales; family Fabaceae; genus Vachellia; species Vachellia collinsii. The sequence continues at coordinate 18,584 of QFDD01002189.1, read as the reverse complement.
AATAAGCAGATTCAAATGGAAAAACCGGAATGCAATATTTATAAAGGAGAAATAGCAGTAAAGAGTAGGGTTTTCTTTCCAGAAACAAGGCTTCCATAGCACAAACAAACAAACAAATAAATAAATAAAAATTTTCACAAAACAAATATCAACTAAAATATATGATTAAGAAATTGTTTATATTTTGATACTTGTTTCAGTACTAGCGTTAAAAATTTTATTGCTTGAACAGATGTGATGATAGTAAGTAGTCTATGCAATCCGATTACATGTATAATCAAAATTATTTTTCCGAAAAATAAAAAAATTTAATATAAAAAAATCCCCTCCTTTCCACAAGGAAAAAACTCAACTAATAACTATACCAATATAAAAGCAAGACCTCCCACATTAGCAATATCGGCCATTTTTTGGGATTTATGAACAATCATTACATACACCTAAAAGTACAACACTGAAAACAAAAGCAACAATAGCCAATTAGGAAATAGTAATGTGCCAACCATCACATTTTGTTTGACATCAAGAACTTTGCTTTTTTCTCTGCAGGCTTAAGAATCTGGAAAGAGCACATCAAGTTTTCATCCACGCTCATCATGGCACCAGCATTGTCAAATTCACCACAGTAGTTAGGAGCTGAAAAAATTGTAACAAGTTGCCTGTCGGCAAAGAATTCATACCCATCCTCAACGACCTAAAGCAAAAATTACAATGTCAGTTGCAAGCACCAATGGCCCCATCTTTTTCTTAGGAAAGGGGAATGAAGATTGAAGAGAAGTTGGGAGGGCTGAAGAGATAATCCAGAGAATGACCTGATGAGCACGACAGATCAGGTCCAGGTCATGCTTTGTCAAAAATTCAGCCACCTTATCAGGGCCAAAGGTGTATGAAACTCCTCTGTCATTCATACCCCATCCTTTCACATCTCTACCAGGATCTGACCATAGCAAATCACAGAGCAATCCTGTATCTGGAACAACAGTTGGACGAGATAGATTTCTAATTTGATCCAAGGTTGTTAGGTCTGGAGAAAGGCCACCATGCATGCACAATATTTTGTCATCTATAAGGGCTGCCACAGGAAGGCAGTTAAAACAATCAGTAAAAGATTTCCAAAGCCTCACATTGAAACGTCGCTTACATTCATCATAGAACCCGTATATCCTATTAATGGAAGCACATTCATGATTTCCTCTTAAAAGGAAAAAGTTCTCCGGATATTTGATTTTATAGGCAAGTAGAAGGCATATGGTTTCTAGGCTCTGCTTCCCGCGATCAACATAGTCTCCTAAAAATAGGTAGTTAGAGCTAGGAGGAAAGCCTCCATACTCAAAAAGCCTTAACAAATCACTGTACTGTCCGTGAATATCACCTGAAAAAACAGCAACAAATTTCAACCAAATCATGAGAGTCATTACAAACAGCAAAGACACCTATTCAGCTTAAGAACTGTCAGCAATCCACAGCATGAAGTTCCAAAAGAAAAAAACATATGCTCATGAAACAAGCAGAAACTTTCAATTCTACATTCTTCATCAGTGAATTGATTCTAGAGTAGCCTAAATAATGACAGGTATTTTCGCAACAGGGCAAGTCTTAGTAGAAAAAAATGACACAAACAATTATATTTCTTATTTAATATTTAGCAACCTCCCATCCACAATCCTCAACACCGAGGCAAGAATGTCAGGTAGGGTTGCATTGGTGGTGAGCTGAAACGAAAATGCACCACATGGGAACACTAGAACTACGGCAGACAGGAAAAATGAACAAAAGAAAAGCCATCAAAGAATGTAATGAAACGGAACGTGCGGATAAAGAGGAGTTATATGAATACTTTAAAAATATTGGAAAGAACAGATAAACTTCTACCCATTAATTATCAGAAGAGAAATGTTTGCCTACAGGCTACAATGCAAAAGGAGTTCTAGTAACGTGTTTCAAAAGAGCTAGAGTAGCCTGAGAACATAATTATCCTAAAGTCAAAAACAACTGACAAATAACTGCATAAATCAGATTTTTTTTCCCAATGCCGATATTCAGTCCCACAAACACACTCTAAAGTTGTAAGTTGTAGCATGCAAAGGAGAACGGTTGAGAGGCCACACGTATAAATAAATTATTTTAATCTCTAACAATGTCCTATCTCAGAGTTATAATTTGGAGCTGATATATAGATAACGTTAGACTCCTCTTCGTTCTAAAATAAAATTTTAAACTTCGAAACAAGCGTAGTTTTATTATTCCGGCTAAAAAAAGGTAAGCCTAGTTCCAAAAGAACCACTGCACCAACAAAGCGTAGGAGGGGGGCCACGCCCCTGATATTAACATCTAATAGCATACGAAAACTTCCAGGCGGTCTAAAAAATTTATGAAAACCCAGTGTGATTTCAAATGCATGAATGGCCATACTCAAAACAAGCTTAAAAGTGAATAATATACGGGAACTGCACCTAGTCAAAGATGAAATCTATAAGAGACAGAGGATGAAACATTAAATCGGACGAAGTATTTTTATTCCAAAATAATAAATGAAACGTAGCAGTTAATAACTGAAAGCCCCAAAAACAAAAAGGAATTAGGGCGACAGCATCTTGGCGCAGTGTACCACAAATCTTGATGGGGGCCTCGAGTTCGAGCAAATTGGGCTGCTGGACAAAGATATCTTTAGAAGCAATACACAGCTGCCTGATCTCGGTCTCAGAGAGCTGAACCTGTTTTCCGGGTCTCGCCAATCGGACTTCTGTGAGCCGTCTGATTATATCATCGAGCACAGCATGGTCAATCCCAACCTGCCCCTGAGTGGTCATCGGATCCCGGCCTCCGCAAAGAATTTTTCTTAACAGGGAAAATGGGAGGGGTAAGGGCAAGGGGACGCGGTCAGAGATTTGGAAAGATGGGGAAGAAGCGTTTCAGAGTGAAAGCACTTTTTCCCTTGTGCGTTGTTGGAAGTCTCCCTTCGAAGACCCCTTCTCTGTGCCTCTCTGGGGTTTGTTGTGCCCGATTTTGTCGACGAATACTATTGTGAAGGGTATTGCCTGTTCTCTTCTCTGGCAAGTGAGGGACGGCGTGTAAGAGGAAAGTTCTGCCAGTGTGGCGGATGCGCCTGTAATATTATCTCGAGTGCAGCCTGCACGGCGTCGTGGCTCGTGTGACATGGCATGCAATTTAATTTAGGCTTAAAACGACATTGTCGCGGCTTCTTATTTTGTTTTTTTTTTATTCAAGATTTCTCCTGCGGCAGCTCTACCCACTGGTTTAGCAGTTTGGTATATTTTTAGGTGGAGGTGGCGGTGAAGATGATACCGTAAATATTTTAAATCTGGGGTTCAGTTAATTCGATTCTGTTTTTTTTTTTTTTAACCCTCAAACAGAAGACTAAGAAGCTTAAGTAGAAAGACTACACATTTATAAAATGGATAAGATATCCATGGGAGTGTTTTGAACTAAAGCATGTGTCAGAGGCATATTCATCTATTTACCTTTTTTTGAACTAAATTCATGGTGCTTTAAAATGAGTAACTAACTTCCTTCCGCATTCATCTGGTGTCATTTATGCTCTTTGAGCTTACAATCCAAGGATCCATGATTGGGTTTGCTATTGCATTCTTTGCTGGAAGGGATAGCGGCTGGCACAATACAATTGTATACTTGTTGGCATCAAATCCTTTCGGCGATTCCTCATAGACACTCTCTAAACATGTGGTCTGAGTCAATCATTATCCCGAAAACAAGATTGAATTAGGCTAAGACAAGATGCATGCCTTTCCTTTTCCATCTGAATGGCTTGGCTGAGAATGCCTCTTCCTATTTTTCTTTCTTTTCTCTTTGGTTCTCCTCAATCCACCCTTGTTAACATTCTCCGCTTCACCAGATTGCTTTGCAAGCCAAGAATCCTCACTCTTTTTCATCCAAATCTTCATGGGGAAAAAATTAGCCTTCCAAACCATCAAGCGCTTCGTCAATTACTTGATGGAAAAGTTTGTACATTCTTTGGTGATATCCAACTCACTCCAAATTACTCTAATCCACGCCAAGTCTTCACCATGATGTGTGGTACAAATACACGTCTCAAATTAATTGTCAAAAAATGCCTTCAAGTATTAAGGTTTGGGTATTCAAGTTTCTTCCTAATTTAAATCAATAGATCATCTCATACACATTTTAAAAAAAAAAAAACAGACAAAAGTACCATAATCATTACATACGTGGTATCGAATTTTAAATATAAATAATATATTCTATAACTACTTTTTAACAAAAAAAATCTCACAGGACAACTAAAGGAATCATTTTTTAAGGCCACAGCAGAGCTACAGGAATGTGAAAATCATACTGCAATGATTCGTGCAAACTATAGTATTAAGTAAACAGAAGCTTGTTTAATAACTACGCATAAGTTGGCCAAAAAAAAAATCACTTAGCATAAGATGAATCCCTAAAATCAATTTGACCTTCATGATTTGTTTACTCCAGGAATTACCAGTTATCAATGACCCGCTCAAACTGCAAAAAAACAGACCATATTCAAATGACACCATGCCATGCGGATTACGCGTGAACTATAATCATCAAATTTATTTGCAACAAAACATAGTACAGCTAGGTTTCACCTGCAGAAACGAAAAGGTCCAACATAAACTTTTGTCGCAATAAATTACTTGTCACATAGATAATAATCTGCACGGACTTGCTACGCTAGATAATAGCCACTTAGTACCCTATTTGAGAAGCCATTCTCCCTCCCAAGCACTCATGCGTGGCTACATAATTGTGCGTGTTCCGTGCATATATAATAAATACATACCTGTTTCTCCGAACCAAAAAAAAAAAAAACACACGCACCCTCTTGTTTTTAATTGCTAGCTGCTATTTTACTTTTTTTTTATTCCCCAAAAAAGGGTTCATATAACAGAAAGCTGTCAACTGATCAATGTGTTCACTCCCTCCCAGCATCGAGCCAGCCTATGGGCTGGGGGAACTCAAGAACATACTCAAAAGAGATAATCCCACCACAGAAGCTGAATGTACACCACAGAAGCTGAATGTAGAATGGCTTAATCTCTCCCAACATAATGAATTAAAGTTTAAATTTTTGCTGAAAGATGTGCTAACTTAATAATACTTCAAATATAATTACCTCCATTAAAAGCATACATTTGCCTATGGGACAAAGAGAGAGTGTGCGCGCACCGGCAGGGGCAGATTGGGGGAGGGGGGATCAAGGATATTAAGAAAACACATAGATAACTACACCAAAACTTAATGCTCAGTACACATGTCAACTAATAAGATCACTACAACCTACAGGTTTTCGTGTATTCAGTGTCCATGCATGAGCCTCGTGAGCAAAACTGCAACTTCAAGACATAAATAAATCGTATGACAAGCATGTCCATGACAGATTATACGACCAAGCCTGCAGTACTCCGCACAGAAACTCGTCTTTCAAATTATTCTATTGCCTCAAAAACATCACTAAGTTTTACTCGTAGACAATATCTACCAATTTCTTAGAGGAAGCCAACACAAGAACCTACGAAAAGCAGCAGCTTAATGGTTCCAATATATTTTTGCCCCCGGACATGAGAACAACGTTTAGAAACAATGAGCAGGAATCGGTCAGTGTAATCTTTAATGTTGCCTCAGCTTGGAGATGTAGTAAAGAATCGTCTACATACAGCGTGAGTGTATTCCCCACAATTTACCACCACGAGAAATCATGAATCAAAATGAAGGTTCCTTCAAGTCTCGCCGACAAATATACCTTTTAAGTGGAAGTAATATCTGCTAAAAGCATTTTGAGTGCCTCGTAGGTCATGAAACAGATACCAACACCAGACACCACCTTATAATATTCAGGCAAAATTCCTCTGTATAGGCCCCACAAGCCTTCTTTCCGGATTATGTGACTAAACACCCCAAAGGGAATGTTGCTGCATAAAATATACGCAGATGAATAAGATCCAAAGGCAATGTTACTGCATAAGATATTCGCAGATGAATCCAACCATATCACATTGTAGTCCAAAAGACATGCTTAAAAAATGGGTAGGTTGGTGTAAGATCATGAATCATTTTTATATGGCATTTTCATCATCTAATACAGATAAATCTCAAAAAACATGAGGGTCTAATGGTAAGAATGCATCGTTTCTGATAAAGAGGCAGCACTTAACAGACAATCCCCCCCCCCCCAAAAAAAACGGTGAGCAGCTTAAAATGACAAAATAAATTCATGGTCTAGCAATTAGATCTTATAATAACAGAAATTATTAACACGATAAAAATCATTCATAAAAGCATCATGACAGGGGGAGGGGTAAAATAAAACTCGTTAATGGGTCTCATATGCATAAACAAATACTCTTGATCCCTGCAGCCAGTGTGCATATAATACAGCCTTGTGCAACATTATCCCAAATCGAGTGTCTCCCGCAAAAAGTAAGCATTAATGTCTAAATTGATAATGTAATTGATTTATTAATTTTGTCATGAGTAACTAAAATTAATGTTCTTTTATGCTGAAGCCAATACTATTATGGTATGAGCTAACTACCTAGAAATGCATGATCAAGAATTTCTGATACCCATCTGACCATCAGGTGAAGGAAGATTATGTGAGAACCATACCAGAAAGAGAACAACTCTCACACTCGACAATTGAGGGAACAATAAAGCCTTATATGTTCATCCAAGTAATGCCACCCCATCTTGTAATCCACTGCATAGCTAGGGGAGACATGTCATAGAATAAAAGTTGGGAAGATGAACAATTCAACGAGATCTTTACAGTTAAGAAGTTAAAGATAGGTAAAAGGCTTTGGTTTTGTTGTCCTCCTTACTAAATTTACATATGCCATATAAAGAACAACTCCAACCTGGCCTCTGGTTCTAGGGGTCAGTCGGGTTAGATACTTGGTGCAGCTACTGCACCAAACCCTCTTTCTCTGCATCAAAAGCATAGTGAACCACTATATACATTAAATTCTATAACACCCTCTAGTTGAGCAAATTCATCAGTTTAGCCAAAAGATTCTACAGTTTAATCGCACATCCAATGAACATTTGATGCAGACACTCTAAAATGAGTACTGTAACGCTACACAGATAACGAGTTACAAAACACTAAAATAAAATACCAATAGAAAATTTTTAATCACACTAGCAGAAATCCCTATGGTATTTGTAATCACAAGCAGAAATAAACACAAACAAAACATGGCTTAAGTGAATAGAATATCATCACAACCAGAATAAAGAAGCATGCTATATAAAAATGTTGACAATCGCAAAAGAAACCTGAATTAGGAAGGAAAAAGTAAATCCATTAGGTTTAAGATTTTAGATGACAAAGAAAAGTAAAAATGTGAGTAATAAAAATGTCTTCAGATCACTCACCTGTTGATGACGCAATGCCTGATAGACTGCCACAGGCCAGACTGACAAGGACACTTGAATCATTGGACCTGATGTTCAAGATGATAGACACAAGGTTATGATAGAAGTGATATTACTTATTAATTAATTCATTAATATTTGTTAATCAAATTAGGCAAAAAAAGGTTCTCATAAAATGCTAAATAAATTTATGCACCAATGACCTATTGGACTGCCATAAAGATCTCAATACACAGTGAAGCTGATTGCAATATTGGGCCCTACACCCTGCATAAGCAATAGATTTGAAGTTAACAATGCATAAGAAAAATCATCCAGTTTGAGCACCAGTAAATATGATTATACCAACATACCAAAAGTGTAGCCCCAATTCCCTTATGAAGGCCAAGAATTCCTTCTTCCTGGCTGATAATTCGTAAAGCATGCCAAATTCCTCAATAGTAGATAACTTTTGTCTGTAAATATTAGCATTGCTTAATTTAATTATGTAAATTATGAATAAAAAAATAATCAACCACTACATGTACTTGAACAGTTCATTCGACCAAATTTAAAAAAAATGATTCCATTCCTTGTCCGTGCTCCATTTTTCAAAAAATAGAAAAAATAAAAAGTCTGTATCATGCAAGATTCCAAGCATCTGATAGACTAAGACCAGACAGAAGACTAAATGTTCAGAAATACTACTATACTGCTAAGAAAGGGCAAAATTACATCAACTTGGACAGAATTCCAGGCACAAAATGTCTGATGACAACAGTCGTCAATCTAGAATAGAGCAGGAGGCCAGGTGCACTGGCCCAAAGGGAGAAGATATGATAGCGGCTAAAAAAGGGAAAAGCACAAGCAAAATCTTAATCACTTAATCTTACCTGAGCAGCAAGACGTGTTCTCACAAGATCTAATGGATATGTAGCTGTAGCAGCACTTATTCCTGCCAGGCCACCACCAACAAAATGTACGCAAATGTCTGTACTGATATTATCCTTGTGACTTTTGAGTCCTGGAAGCTTCTTCAGTAACTATAGACATAAAAATTATTGCATACCAAGCAAGCCATGGAAAACGATGGTTATAGATGCAATTACAACATCTGTCTTTGGATTGTAAATATCAATAGTGAAATAATAGCAACCTTCTTGTAGTGCTCATATGCATAAAAGTTTACTGAAGAATAGGGAAGACGATGAGCAATAACCAGATTTCCTCTCCAGAAAGCTCTAAATCGTTCTTCATTGATAATTCTTAAAGCCTCATGCCATATGCTGGCTTTTCTCAATGTTACAACATTGGAGTGCATACCCTGAACCTGAAAAGGAATTATTAAAAAGACAAATGAGATTACGGAAGAGGAAAGGTAGTATGAATGAAAATGAACCTCTTACACCCCCCCCCCCCAAAAAAAACAAAGGTAACAAAAATTATGAAAGCAAAAACATAATAGACATTGCATAACAAATTAATGCTTCATTTTCCGCGATTACCTTTGCCTTTTCAAGGTCCTAAGAAACATAGCCCTAGAAAGCCCGAGAAAACCAGATAGAGGCCTTAGAAACTGTTCAACCAGTTTAGCAGTTCCACGTGCGCTGATTAAAATGCAGAGTGGCTACTGACCCCAAACAACTACTACCAGTTCAGACAGGCATAAGCTATTCGGGTCAAAATGTCCACTCCAGTCAGATACTAAGAGATTGTTAAACCAAAAATTATTTCCCCCTTCGTTCATTGTTAAGACGAATGAACAAGCGTCAGAAACTTTCATTGTTCGCTCTCCCACGGCCCTTTTAATCATCTTTTTTTATTTAGTTAAGTAAATGGCTTACTTTGAAATCAAAACGCAAAACAATTGCGGAGGGCCCAGGCAAACTAACAAGCCACAACGTAAACACTTTCCAACAACTCTTCCATTTAAAATAACAAAGAGAGAAAAGAAAAGAAAGAAAGAGGGACCCTTAATACTGGTAATAGTAATGCGGCGAGGAAGCATTAAAGTTCATAAAGTCTACGGATCATACAGCACCCCTCGAACTAACACGGACTAATTCAGCACAGTACCAAAGAGAACACAAAGGAAACTAAAAACAACTCACACAGCAAGCTGAAAAATACTATTAAAATATCATTTTTCATCCACATTAAACACGAACATAAAAATGATAAATGCTGACCTGAAAGAGTATGGTCAGTCGAGCAAGGGGCGCGGTACAAGTCTTGCTAAGAGCGCCTGCAAAGCCACCAGCAAGAAGCTGAGAAATAGGGCCCATCTGAGACTGCTGCTGCCGCTGCGGCGCCAACTTCCTAACCGCCCCATCGACGACGACACCCGCGTGACTCGGATGGATGCCCCTCTGGCCACCTTCGACCACCGCCTCCGTTTGCATATCCAATTTGTGATCTCTTTTCGTAGACCTCCTCTCACCTACTTATCTAAAAAATAATTTATCAGGAAAAACTTAGTCTTGCCCCAGAGTTTGAAAATGCAATAAACGGCTGAACAAATCATGAGCCTTGCCTTCGATCAGGGGAGAATAAGAGCAGCGTCAATCGAGCGCTAGCGCAAATCTGAGGATAACTTTGCCATCCTTGTTTCTGCGGTTCACCGCTCGTCCAGGAAGGGCGAAAAAGATTTTGGACAGAAGGAGGCAAAATCCTGAAGAATAAGACGTGGTCGTCTGAGTATCGGTTCGCGGGGGTGGGGAAGGGGCGGGGTAGGATGAAACACATGAGTTTCGGGATGCAAGGATGAAAGAGGTGATTGGGTGACGTTGATCTTAAAAGGAGTTACAGCTAGTGTTGGGAATTGGGCCTAGAGTTGGAAATTAGGATATGCAGAATTTCGGGTCTAAACCATTTAAATCCGAGTTTTAAATTACCACTCTTTTTTAAGTTCATCTTTTGAGGGGTCGGGCCATGAGTCTGAAGCCTGTTTAAATTATTTTTTTAAAAAAAATACAACATTAATTTTAACATCAATACAATTCCCTTACTCAAAAATATATAAAGTTATATCTAATTATTTAAATAACTACATCAATAATAATAAATACTTTGAAGGTTTTAAATTTAAGTTCATAAAATCATACAACATAAGCTTCTTTCTTCATCAATCTTCATTGGTATCTTTAATTTCAATGACAGTTGAATTTAACTGAGTTTCATTAGGAATTGGTTCAGAAGGCTCTGCTTCAGCGAGATGAAAAGTACCAAGTATTTCATCCATAACACTACCACCATCATGATTATTTTCGGTATTTGGCAAAGTTGAACATGAAAATTGTTTTCAGTAGTAGTTACATGATTTATAATTAGAAGTAAAAAGATATTTAAAAGTTATTAATATAATAAATAAAATGATAGAATAAAGGTTTATATTCATTCTCCAATTTTACAACTTGACACCTAAGTTTATCAGTCATGGGTCAACCCATGGGTTATATATATGTTTAACATATTTTCACTTTATTCAAATAAATCAAGTTAAAACAATATATTTTTAATCTTGATCTTTAAAAAATAGTTTGTATGTGGTAAACAACATAATAAGTTTGATATTAAAATTGGAAAGAATAAGGATTTAAGGAATGAAAATATGTATGTGTCTTGTGTTTGTCTTTATATAGCACATACAATAACTGAAAATAAGTATTTGATTTGAAAATATTTCTTTTACAATTTGAAGGAAAAGAGGAAGTTGTTATAATATAATAGATTAGATAAACTGTAAGAAAAATATAGGAAGAATAAATAATGTTTAAAATAATTAAAAAAAAAAAGTTGGCGAACCTAAATGAACCGGCCCTTTTAAGCTCTTGGCCTTACAGGGCCTACCCTTTTAGGTATGACTCCCTTTTTTTATATTAAATTACAGGTCCGACCTTCTATTTAAATGGATTTAATCGGGTCGGTTCAACGGGCTTAGCGCATTTTCCCGGCTCCAGTTACAGCGAGCGTTGAGGCAGATGATGGGCTTCCTAAGCCAATATTTGATATGGATGGGGATGTGTGGAGCGGATGCCTCGTCTCGTCAATGTGAAAATTAAGAATTTAACTCAAGTCGAATGTCGGTCAATTAAATAGCAGTAATACATCGAGGAGTCTCACTGGTTCAAGCTTCCCTCCTTTCTCTATATCCTTTTCCCGTTCACGAACTACGAGTATTTCTTTACGTTGTAGCATGTGTTGTTATCAAATCTTCAAAATTTATTGTTATGCGTTCAGTTATGTGTTTCAAAATAGTTAGTTACTGGTAACTTTTGACTACACTTTATTAGGATCAAGTGTTTTGCCACTAGATTAAAAGCTATAGCACCTATGAGACAATTGCTGTCATACTTTTTATGTCGTTGCAATATGATTTACAATCAGCTATTAAATTTTCCAGCAATTTTTTATGAGACAGATATAATTTTTGTGGTGTGGCTGAAAAGCTTAAGAATTGAAAATATTGAATAAGAACTTGAAACGGCCAGAATGCTGTAATTTTGAGAAGTTAGATTAACAAATTAAACGTGGGATGAGTGTTGATTGAGGCGGTGTCGGAGCGCAGATGGATGATGACGATGAGTGTGAAGTGAATATATGCGGAGATTGATCCCTCAATAAGATGCTGCAAAAATCTTGACCCGAGTTGAACGGACTAAAAACTAACCTTTCATCCTAGTACATTTTTCATTAACAAGATGCATGTTAGGTGGGTGCATGCCTGTAGGCATGTGATGATCAATCAATTAGGCTATTTTATTCAACTTTCAGACTTTGACAGGGTAAGGTCGATTGGGGAAAATCCATACGTATGTACACACACAGAGAGCCAACGGGAGTTATTTTACAAGTTAGATTTAGTCTTGAATTAGAACCTGTTTGGCGGTCAATTATATTATTAGAGAGATTCACATGGCTGACTGACGTGTGGCGGGGGTCAAACGAATGTTTATAGTAAGACGACATTGGCGTACGTGCTTGAGTATACCCCGGGCTTTCACTTTTCGTGTGCATGTTCCTTTCGTGTATCAACTCTCATCAGAAGAAATTCAAGGGAAGCGACAACAGTCGTGTAAAACCCCCAAGACGTTCCTGAAAAATTCTTGCTTCACTCACACGCCATCGTCACAGATATTCCATAACCAATCACCCCCCATTAATTAACCACACGCATACCATACATATATACATATAACCAATAACAGACCATGCATGTTCTAAATTCTTTATTTCTGTTAACCCAGTGTTTGAATTCTTATCAGTGTATAGCAGTTCTGCTTGGAACATGATTGCTCAATTGGCCACAGCAAGAGTACAATTATTGTTTATTAAAAAAAAATATATGCTCTTATACATGCACTATATATACACTCCTTTCAGTTCTAAATAACAAAGCCTCATCTACAGTGTAATTACAAAAAAATGTCTATATTTAGAACCCAGCGAATACATACATGTACGTACATATATAGCCAATAAAGCCACTTGAGCGTTCAAACACGAAACACCTAGAAAAACACCCATTTCTCTAGCATCCTCAAGGGCCCGAACTTTTACAGCAGATCGCCCTTTAACGCTAATTTGCCTTGATCCCTTGTTACTTTGCAAAATGTCTAGAATATTAAATCTGTTCCTTAAAAGAAGATGTTGGAATTTAATGAATCGAGAGCAGTGGTAATTAACTTGTGAGAAATATAAGAACATAAACTATTTTAGTCACCTGTCGTAATGCAAGCGAAGCAATACATACAACATGACTCATAGAATGAAGGTGACAGGGAGGGGAGCTTGAAGAAACGTGTGAGTTACGATTTCTAGAAGTTCAACGGCGTCCTGGACAATCCGGAAAATTGAATTCATCAACTGAAGACGAAGCTAGCCCTCGTATTCACATGCTATATATATATAACTCGATGATTGATAAATGCTCACGCACGCGCAGGCAGAAGCAGCTTATTATTGTTGGTGTGAGCTAGGCGATATTATATTGGGTGATCGATAAGAATTAAGAATGCGGGGAGAAAACTCATCAAAGTGGGCAGTGATTGTATTTGCCCTCCTGGCCTGCCTGCTACTACTAATGGATGCGGCGGAGGCCACCCAGGTTTTAACCCTTCGCAAGCATGCTGGTGAGAACCTTCTTCACTCATTCATTAATTTGTACGTGTCGTGTATTAATTAATTAATTAGCAGAATATGAAACAACTAATAATGAAGTGAATATATATATATATATGAACAGGTGATGGTGGGTCGATGTGGAATAAGAGATCAGGAACAGGAGGGTATGATGAATGGAGAAGGAGTGTGGGAATTGTGTGCAATGGCGAAGGCGCTGCTTCTTCTTCTTCTGCTTCCTCCAACCTTCGCTGCCTTCCCTGGAAATTCCCTTAACCACCTTCTCTCCCTCTCTCTGGGTATATATATATATCATGTCCTCGTCAACTTTTATATCATCCACCACCCATACTCTCACTTTATTTGTACCTCTATACTAATAAGCATCCATCCGTTTAGGATTGCGTTACACACACACACACACACACACCATGCATGCGCCTTATCTACTCTCTCTCTCTCTCTCACACACACACACATGTAATCATCCTCATATTTATTAATATGGTCGATCGCTTCCATCTTTGCCTGCGTACGTCCATATTCATAACCATATTTTATGATTCCACCTTCAATACGATACATCATATCTCTGCCCAGTATAAGCTTGCGCGCACTCGCAGCACAAGAGACAGCAGCCTAATTAATTTTCTGTTTATTACAATCACCGATCATATGCATCCATAACAAGTTACATTACAGATGTATCTGTAAACTATACTCTCACGTGTCCATCCAGCTTACCATCCGTTCGTTTTTAAAATAAGTAGATTAATTTGCAATTTACAACGGCATGTACGCAATGGTTATCAAATCGCAAATGGTCTTGTGCGCGTAAATAGAAGTGATTGCAGAGGCTGTTCCTATATACTCTCTGCGTGTACACTTATATGGAAACTAGATCATATAACACACACACATATATATATGCAACCTTAAATTTTTAATCCCTTCAAATTAGTCAACTAAATCTTTTATTGGGTGAGATATATTAAAAACGATGGCATATCGTTATGTGTAGGTTGACATTATATAGATGTGTGCCGTCTTTTCAGTGACGATAATTGAGTAACCAGATGGTCGAAACTCTTCATGTAGGATGCAGAAGTCTAAAGTGATGAATTATTCTTCGTTTAGTCGAAACTATTCATGTAGGATGCAGAAGTCTAAAGTGATGAATTATTCTTCGTTTCTCGCCTTTTTTAAGAGAGAGAGAGAGAGAGAGGGAAGGGAGAGAGTATATGTGGACAAATGCAAGTGGCTGGGATGATCAATGTTGTGATGCAAAACGCTATGCATGTTATAGAAGTAGAAAATGACGGCGCAGTTAAGTGGGATTAGAATCCAGATAGAGGTGGGGCCATGGCCAAAGACAAGTGGGTGGGGATGTGAAATAATCCATTCATATATATATATATATATATTGTTCTTCCCTTGCATTATTTGTCATTTTATTATAAACCTGAGCCCCAACCCCAATTTGCTGTATACATGGCAATGGCTCCCTGCCTCCCTCCTTCCTTTATTCCGTGCCCCCTTCCCCTTTCCCGCAGAATATATTATTTTACGTACGTAAGTAGGTATATGTGCGCACGCGCTCGAAGGCATTTTGCGCCAGTCAGAGTGTCCTTTGGAAACTAGCTAGCTCGAAACCAGTTACGGTGAAAGCTTAACTCATCCTACCAATCTGATCTGAACTCTAGTGATCGATGTGTATTTGATTATATATACACGTTCTTATCTTCGGTTATCTCAAAGAATTAATGATCAAAGGCAATTATTCTTTAAGTATCTTTTATATATCATTCTATATCTCCCACATATCCATATATATCTTCTTCTATCCACTTTACCACCACCCGCCTCCTCTGTCTTCCATTATGCCACCGAATCAGCATCATTCATATTGATCCCATGCAGGCATCATATATTATAATCATATAAACTTACTTTTCTGCTTTTCTTTCTCAGCATTCATTAGTACTATATACAATAAAACAGCGAATCTTGTCAAACACTCAAAAAACGATCCACACATTCATATCATATTGGTATATCCCATCATCCGTTGGTTCATTGAACATGTTGCGTACCATTAATTAAGATAATTTGTGCCCGTTTAAAAAATCGTTGGGAGAATGATCATTGGTTAGAATGTATTTTGAAAAATAATTTTTATCCAGAATGTATTTATGTTTGAATAAACATTAGATTAAAAATACATTTTGGTATAATGCATTTTGTTAAGAAGGAGTTTGTTGTAGAATATATTTTGAAAGAATGAATTGACAAACACTTTAGTCTGCAAACTAACGGATTTTTGGATTCAAAATGCATTTTGAACCTATAAAAAGAGTTGTCAAACAAGCATTTTAAGCGTTTGTTCACACCATTGTCAACTCTAAGTATAATGATGATGATGAAATCGATCCATGCTATCTCCTCCGTTTAGTATCATAGCAAACTGAGATGCTGGGTGAGACACGTTCGTGGCCCAATGGATGCAGGCGGGGCTCACCAACTTGCCCAGTGTCACAGCACGGGCTTACTCATACTATCTGCAGCCGTCACCATTCTTTGTCATTTTAGATATTTTAGTGTATTATTACTGCTATTCCCCCAGGAAATCAAGCATTTATTTTCTTGTTTTTTTGGTAATGCACCTTTGCACGTTTCTTTTGCCCGTGCTGTTTTATTTGGCAATTTCTGGAACATAGTTGGAGTGTATATATAGCAGGCTCACCATCATGCTGTTGCCACCCATAACCTGATCAGCGTCTCCCCAATCCACACACACACACACACACACACCATCTCTCTTGTTCCTCTCCGGGAAGCCACTACGCACATGGACAAGAAGAAGAAGCAACTGCCCGGTTGTTGTTCCCCCACGAAGTTGGATCATCTTTTTGGTCCCAGGGACTCCTCCTCCGCCGTCTTTGGCTCCATTTTTCCTCCCTCCTCCACCGTATGCTTCCCCGTTTCCTATTTCTGATTCGGGACCCTCTCTCTCTCTCTCTCTATCATTTTCACCTTCGTTCTGATTTCTGCACCTACATTTACTCGCTTCTTCCAAGTCCCTTTGATCCCTTCTCTAATGTTTTCAAGCGATGAAAGCATTCCCTTGATATCGCTTGTTCATTAGCTTTTATATATCAGAATTTTATATATAGTGTTTTGAGGGGTTAATACTATTGTTGTTAGTCCTTAACCAAATTTTGGTTTTAATCTTAGTAATTTCGAATAGTTGGTTTTGATATTTTTATAATTTCATAAAGATTTGATCTCAGTTTTTTTAATAATCAGTATCTATATTTTTAACAATTTTTAATTTTAATCCCTATATTTAATTAAAACTCAGACCAATAATGATATTAACATACTTTAATTGTAGATAGCCTTTGAAACTCCAGTGTTTGAGAACTCTATAGGACTGATTCAAACACTGTTTTGAATGTTAATGAAGGTAGAAGGGAGAGATTCGAGAACGAGAGGAGCCGGATGCAAAGGCATTGGAACGCAGGGTTGGTTCACAAGTCTCTATAGCGCCTTTTAATTTTGTCACTGCTTGCATATATATATATATATATATATATATGGTAATTAGAGAAGGCGTTGCGCAATTATAATGAGCCTTACCGTTGCATGTGAGCAGTAATACTAATGATGGCCGGTGGCCACTTGATGGTTTACAAGGCTAAATATGCATGCATTTTGAATCACTAACTAACATCAAACTTATTTGGAGATTAATATGATTGATTATTAATGGCAGGGAATGAAGGAAAAGGGGGGAAAGTGTTGGTAAAATCTGCAAAAATTAACAAACATTCTATGGTTTGAGTCGTATCCGAGAACACTGTCCTTAAGAGTTATCCCGCAACCCCCTAGAGAATTAGGAAGCGGTACTCTCCAGGATTAAACGAACCCTTCCTGCAAGGATACAGAGCGACAGAACTAGCGGAAGATAATAGAACTCAGTAAAAAACAAAAGGTTTTCAATCTCCAGGATTCCCTTAATTTTCTCATGTCTCTTATTTTCTAAAATTGTTTTAAAATGGAGTGATAGATGGGTTATTTATAAACATTGAAGGGATGCTCAAAAAAACACCTCTTAAAGTAACGTAACCCTTTAATTAAAAGTTGCAACTCTCCATTATAAAATATTTAAACAATATTTTAAAGATTCTTTCTTTGACACACAAAAATATTAAGTTTCCAACAGAAAGCAACAGTCAGAATGAGAAGGTTGAATCCAGCTACTACAGCTCATCCACCTGCTACGGCGGCCAAGAAAATTATTCTCAGAGAGGCCGCGGGACAACTCAATCCTACCCTGTGGTGGTGAGTCTCATGTGTGTGTGTGTGTGTGTGTGTGTGTGTGTGTGTGTATCCTTGTTTAATTCCTTTTCAGTGGTCACTAAATAAAACTGTAACATTGGCGCAGTTGAAGAAGGAGGATGATGCTAGCCCAAAAAGCGCTTCAAGGGGCAACTGGTGGCAAGCTAGACCCAAAATTCCCCCCATGCACACACATACACATGTATATATAGTCAGTCATCAATATATATATATATATAATACAATCCACCATGCATGCATGGTTTTCTCACTTTTAGAGATCATCATTTGATTTGCAGGTTCCCTTTACTATTGACCTTCGAACTGCCTGCATGGACCAGACCAGCAGGTATATTCACTCGCAAATTTTACTCCCTCCTCCCTTCGTCTTCTTCTTGTCGCCTACATGCATGCATACATACATACATGCATGATTTAGGGCGGATATGCATGGAGGTTGTTGTGTGAAAAAGAGGGGCTGACTGACCTTAGCGCTTTGGTTTTGGGTGGTGTGCGGTCACTCGTGGCTCCTCTATCATCCAATAAGTATTGTAAGCTACAACAACTTATAATAAAAATCTCCTTCTCTTCTCCTTGTCTCCTTTTAATTTTTTTTTCTGTTCCACCATCTGCGCTCAACCATTCCCCAAAATCGACAATAATACAAATTTATTACGTTTACTAGAAATATTACTTTTAAAAGCTTCAATTTACACAGAAACGTTTTGCCTTGTTTTTTTTTT
>QFDD01002188.1:0-20824 GCA_006871305.1 Vachellia collinsii | reverse complement strand
TGTTCATCATATATACCAAATATCAAGAGTGTGTGTATATGTGTGTGTTATTGCAGAGAAGGGGTGAATGTGAAGGGGTATTTTGTGTGGGCATTCTCAGACGATTTTGAATGGGGAAGTGGTTACATGTATCGATTTGGATTAGCGTACGTGGATTACAGCAACATGAAGAGATTCCTCAAGTATTCTGCCTATTTGCTCAAGATGTTCCTCCTCCGTTAGTCACTTATATCTCTTTCTTTAATAGTGGAGTGGAATTAAGCAATGTGATATCTGATGAGGCCTTCCTTGATCAGTATGACTAGCATGTGTTACTTATTTTCCATTTTCCTAAATAAATAAATGTGTGCTTTTCTCAATGAATTGGATTGCATAACCTTAATTTCTGCCAATTTTATGATAATCATCAATTGAGTACTACCTCTAGCTATCATATATGATACAGTTGGTTAATTTAGAAATATTAAAAAAGTTCGATAAATTATTTAATTATATATGTGTTATTGTTAGTACACTTAAATGTGAAGCCCAAAGTGGCCGATTCGACAACTCATCATATATTGGGCCAATGATATGGGCCAGTAGTGAAGCCGGGACTTAAGAATTAATGTACGTTGAAATTACTTTGGCCAATAAATATGTGAATATCTCTATTTTTTCTATGGCTATCTAATTTATCAGTTTTGAATATTGTCGAGCCTAATAGGTGGTAATTTTTTAAAATGTGTTTTTTTGACATTCAAGCAAATTTAAATTTGAGATTTTGTGTTTAGCTTACTAGAGTCAATGTCTATTGGTAATGTGTGAATGTCTCTAGCATGTATCATGTATGTGTGCAATAGTGGAAGGAATGTAGGGATGATGAAAGACAACAAAAAAACAAAGTTAGTGGAAGAGAAAAACAAGGAAGGATGTGAAAGAGGCAGGGTTTAAAGTTTGAATTTTGTTAGTTGAGTGAAACAAATTAAAGCATAAGGAAAAGGGACGATGTTCACATTATACAAACATGGACATGTTTCCTACTTTAAAAGCATTCTCACGTTAAACTTAGGTTTCCTATGCAGCAGCCAATCAAGTCTCTAGTTCTTATCCTCTTCCACATCAAAAAACCCTACTATGTCTCCCTTCTTCCAACAGTGCATGCCTCCTCATTACCCTTCACCTTCATGCCTTCCATAGTATTGCATGCACTCCTCCTAGAGTTATGATCAAGATATCACTTCTCTCTCTTTTTTCCCCTCAAGATATCACTTCTCTTTTAGAAAATGCTTTCTTCGATTTTAAATATAGGAGTTATAAGTTAAATGGTTTCTTTTAATCCTAAATATAACATTTAATTTCATTTGTGGGAGCTCATTCAAAGTCAATTATTTATCAAAATCTTGATTTTGCATCCACCCCTACTAAAGACCATCAGCCATATGCACATGTCTTTTAAATGACAAAATGTCCCAATTAATTGCATGTGTAGTCAAGGTTTTTTTTTATTATTATTAAAGGGTAATTTCAACCTAAATTATGAAACATGGTATTTAAGATAAACAACATACATTTTTTTAATAAAAAGCTAGATAACTAATATCAGCAATAGTTTCATTTTCTCGCTCATGTGGCTTGGAAGTGATGAGGACATAAGCCACATTTAGAGTTGTGAGAATAAACTTTATCTTCCTTTGTCATCTTAAGAAGTTGCCTCCTTCAAACTTTTTCTAACTTCATGAAATTTGTAGTGATGGGGAGAGTATTTATAGAGTGTAGAGAGATGCTTTGAAGTGGTATCTTTTGAAGTTCAATTAAAAGTCACAACCATACCACTTCAATAAAAAGTCACAACCAATAACTTTTCAAAGAAGAGTTACACCTTTAACCTTTATATATGTAGGGATACATGACTTTAGAATTATAACTCCTTACACAACCCTTCAAACAAATGGTAGTTATTTTCTAAGGGCATTGTATCTCTTCCTTTGAAAAAATAGATCTCTTTATTTTAAAAATTTCAAGCATATTCTTTTATTTAATAGCAACCCTAATGATTATTACGTTGAACCTTACATTAAGCATATTTGTTATATCGTTATAAAATCACTTTTATATAGATCGAGATAGAACATATTTTCACATATTTGTACAACAGATTGTAAAACACATTAAAAAAGTTGTTTTCATCACTAGTTTAAACAGCCCCATTAATGATTAAAGTTATAAAAGTCCATCGCATGGCATGGGGATGAATATCTGGATATTATTACTTCACTTGAAAGGTAATTTTTTTGAACAAAAAGAAGACATTGATATCATGTAAGAAAATTTAAAATAGAGACATCTTAATAATTCAATTTTTTTTATAAGTTTAACTCATAGATGACGCAATTCAACTTGTAAATATCGAAATTTGATTTGTAACTTGTAAGTTTAAATTATTGAATTTAAATTTTATAAGTGTGACTTTTAATTACATAATTTCATTTGTAAATCTGAAATTTTGTTGAGACACCTTGGCATTCAATTTTAGTTTTGGAATCTTATGGGTATTTTTTTGGTAAAATAAAAATGAATATAATCCTGAAAAAACTTTTAATATGGTAACATAATCATGTCATCATTGCCGGTAATAAGATTTAGGTTTTTCTCTTCGTATGCGTTAAACAGTAAAAAAATTTACCGAAATGATACACTGTGTGGATTATTTACCCAAATGCTGCATCTAAACTCGCACAGGGGAAGGGCGAGATCAGATTTCAACTAAACTCACCCACATAATGGGTGAGTTTGAATTTTTTATTTTTTTTAAAAAAACTAAACTCGCCCACTATGTGGGCGAGTTTGAATTTTTTATTTTTTTAAAAAAATTTTCTGTGGAACTCGTCCATTTTTTTAAACAATTTTTTAATAAAAAATATTAAAAAACGAAAAATAAATAATTTTTAATAATTTTTTTAAATAATTATTTAAAAAAATTATTAAATTTTTTTTTGTTTTTTAAATTTGTTTAATAATATTTAGGTAAAAAGATGGACATGACAAACGAAAGACAGCGCATTTACAAAATCTTGATTCAATATCCCCTTTCTAGGAGATATTGAATCAATGTTGAAGTTATTTTTTAATTTCAAATTTATTCACTTTCCTTTTAAAATTTAAAAAAGAGATAATTTGTAAATGCGCTATCTTTCGTTTGTCATGCCCATCTTTTTACCTAAATATTATTAAACAAATTTAAAAAACAAAAAAAAATTAATAATTTTTTTAAATAATTATTTAAAAAAATTATTAAAAATTATTTATTTTTCGTTTTTTAATATTTTTTATTAAAAAATTGTTCACAAAAATGTGGAACTCGTCCACAGAAATTTTTTTTAAAAAAATAAAAAATTCAAACTCGCCCACTTAGTTTTTAAAAATAAAAATAAAAAATTCAAACTCGTCGAAATCTGATCTCGCCCTCCCCCTGTGCGAGTTTAAATGCAGCATTTGGGTAAATAATCCGCACAGTATAGTATGTCGGTAAATTTTTTTACTGTTTAACGCGTACGAAGAAAAAAACCTAAGATTTATCATTGCATATTGTTGATTTAATTTATAATATATGGGTTGGTACGGTAATATTCGTTTTTCATTTACACGTGGTGTCGTCCAGTACATTTGTACCTAGTACAGGTGAACGAAGGACAGGTGGAGCCCACCCAATTGAGACGTCTCAAAGTGGGTCGATTAACTTGTTACTGTTTGACACGTGGTAGGTGATGCCAGCGTGGCCCACAGAGGCTACAGCCCTCATGTGGCCCCCACATGATTGACGCATTGATTTGATGATCGATTCATTCTGCCGTGATACTGCCTTCAATTATTTTTAATATAAAAATTAGTTAATTTGTTTAATGAGATTAAAAATATTAATTAACTGATATATTTTATTTTTATTAAATTAATTTTTCTAACTTATACGATAATATGTAATATAATGAGATAAATAAATATTTTAGAATATATATTATAATTAAATAATTTATTAAACATTTTCAATCTTTTTATAAATATAAATAAACTTTTATATTAAATATTGGATGCATTATAAATCTTTATTTAAAATATCTGTACAACGTCATGATTAACTAAACACTTTAGCTAAATTCAATCTCTATTGATGAATGTAATGTAATTCTCATTCCTACGAATCTTTTGAGTATGACATTTAAGAGATCAAGAAAAATTATATTTCTATAACTGACTAAATAGGTATTTAGATTATTTTATTTTAAATGATTTTATACCAAACAAAATAAATATGGAAGAGAAATTTTGTTTGATTGAGTATGGGGTAATGCAAACACCACTGAAATTAAAAATAATGAAAAGTTCAAAATGTCCCTAAAAAAAACAAGAAGAAGAAGAAGAATGAAGTCCCTTGTGCTTTGTCTTGCCTTCTTCACTCCATCCCCTACGCTTTGCATCTTGAAACTTCTCACTAAACATACAATAATAATCAAACATAGCCAAGTTTAACTAAACAATAGTGAGAATAATTGTAACAATGAGTGACACCTTTCTATTGACTGCAGAAGCTTTGGAGCATGTTTGGCACACTTAAAAAAAAGCCCTTTTACTAAAGAAAAACATGGTTTACTGTTTAATTTGCGAAGCATATAACAAAATAGATTGAGGGTATCTCCGAAACCATGGTTTTGGAAAAAGTGGAAGCACGCTTTTGTGAGGGAAGTGGAGAGAGAAGATGGAGAATTGATGTCGCACGCTTCACGAGATACCATTTTGCTTAGAAATCACATGCATCCTCCTACTCATTTTAATTTAAAAATAATTTAATATATTATTTTATGTGTTTTTGATCATTTCACATTTTAGAAGTTATTATAATATCAATTATCCAAACATATTCATTTTTTTTTCTTAATCATTTTTTTTTCTAAAATCTATTATACTCTCAAAAGTTATTTTACATAATCTAAAATAAAAACTATTCTCTAAAAGTTGTGCTAAACATACTCTAAGCCATGAATAAAGCTTCTTAATTATCAATAGAGCTTCCACACTGTGTATTGATATGCGTGATGAACATTGGAAGGAGAGAGAATGTGGGATTTGGCCACAGAAGAGGTGTCGGTGAGGAGTGAGGTCTGAGGTAGAAATATTATATTTTATGACTTGATACAATCTTTTACTTTAAAATTTATTTTTATTTTAGTTTTAATCTATCAAATATAAATGGTTTTTTCCTTCGTAGAGTAAAATGAAATAGATTTTATTAAAGTATAAAAATAAATGTTTTAAATAAAATAAAATTAATACAATCAAAACTATTTATTTTAAATTTGAGAGACTAAATTCAAAATAAAATCAAATTTAAGAAATCATTTACTATGATTAGAGGATAATAATGTTATTTGTGATCAAATTATACATAATAAATATCAGACTATATACTATATATATATATTTGAAAAAATATATATTCAACAAATCAAGCTATACATAACAAAACTTACATATGGTAAAATGCATATTAATTAATAACAATTAAGTTATTAAATATGTGTTAATTCAATTGATTAAATTTTTGAATTTGTTGGTTCAAAATTTTTCTATTTATATGCTTACAAATCATTCCATGTTCTCACCCATTTCCTTTTTATCTAATCAACAAAAATTAAATAGACAAAAAAGTCGAAAAAAATTATTAATAACTCTCTAGATAATTTATATAGTGGTAAAGGAGATACATACTCTCGGAGTTTTTTACTCATTTATAATTTTTGTAATAAAAATATTTTAATTATTATTTTTGATAATATCATATCATATATAATTTTTTTTTATATGCCACTTCAGGCCACGTGATTTTTGTTGTCGGGTCAATTTCAAAAGATGGCCACCAAAGTTTTTCTGTGCTCCTGCAACGGACTCAATCAGGCCGTACAAGTCCCATAATTGATTAAACCCTCTTTTTCCATCCAAAAAACTCTCTCTCCAATGATTAAGGTTAGATTTTGAGCTTTTTTTTGCATAGTTTTTTAAGAATACCTTCTATCTTGAATTGCTTAAAATAGATTTTGAAAGTAGAATAAATTTTTAAAAAAAAAGTAATTATAAAAAATGAATATATTTAAATAGTGGATATTAGAATAGCTTATGAGATGTGAATTGATTAAAAAGACATAAAATAATATATTAAATTATTTTTAAATTAAAATGAGTACGAGGATGCATGTGGCTTCTGAGCAAAGTGGTCTCTCGTGAAGCTTAGGACATCAATTCTCCATCTTCTCTCTCCACTTTCCTCCATAAAAGCTGCCAACCTCCACTTTTTTCAAAATCATAAGCTTATTTGTTAACCAATTCTCAAAATCATGTTTTTAGTGTTAACCTGGGTTTTGTTATTTTGTTGGATATTTGACAAGTTAAACAGTAAACCATGGTTTTCTTTAGTAAAAGTGCTTTTTTTAAGTGTGCCAAATATGCTTTTTATCACAATTCAATTTTCTAAGGTTAATACAAACAAACCTAATAAAAGCTTTCAATTTAAATATTCTTATAATATTTGGAAACAGTTGATAATTAGTCCTCAATTTGAGATTTACACTAAAAGTTAATTTTTTTAACATGATTTAAGGTCTACAAACTAAATATATAAAAGATGTTTTGTCTCGCATTATGTAAATATACTTTTGCTATAACGAACACAGGACATTTATTTACAACAAACTTTACCCAAATTTAATGTACAATACACTCCCTCCGTTTTTTTATAAGAAACATTCTTTTACATAATGATCTTTTTTATAAGCAGTAAGTTGTGTTTATCTATGAAAAATTTAGTGCACTATTTTATTTTTTTTATCAATCAATTATGTCCCTCTGATATTTTTTTTTATTTATTCTCTATTTATTTTCCTATTCATTCACTTCCCCACTCATCTTTTTCCATAAACAAAGATATGCTTTAAAAAATTTACAAATATTCATTCTCTAACTAATATTAATCAACAACTCGTTTTATGTAATTCCTAATTGTTGTTTATAAAAATAATTTGATAGAGTACCCTTTGAAAATAAAGGTAGCATTATAATATATAAAGAGTAAAATTCCTACTTGTTGTTTATAAAAATAATTTGATAGAGTACCCTTTGAAAATAAAGGTAGCATTACAATATATAAAGAGTAAAATAAAATTTATATGAAAAATTGAATAACATGTTGTATTCATATAACCGAAATAGACATTCTTATGTATAAAGTGGAAAAGAAAGTACCATTTTTGTATAATATATATATATATTTTTTTTGCCAACACCATTTTTTTATAAGTTGTTCGTCCACAATTAATTCCAAATTTATATCTCAATTATTTTCCATTTCTCGTTTAATAAATTTCATCGGTTTCAATACTATAATGTCACGTGTCTAATTAATCATTATAAATGTGGATGTGTAGACATGATGATCTTCATAGAGTGGTTAGTGACCAAGTAAAACAAATCAGGAATAGCAGCGGCGGGCATGAAAACGGCATGCGGTGGTTTCCTCCTGTTTGTGTCACTGGCAGCCACTGCTGCCACCCTCACGGCGGCTGCCGGTGGCCCTGCAAAGCCCAGCCGTTACTCGGTTCCCTTCAATAGATCCCTTTTCCCTCACGACTTTGTCTTCGGTGCTGGTTCTTCTTCTTATCAGGTACTCTATATATTTAAATATATGGTGATTCATTCATTTGTTTCTGGCTACTGTAATATAAACATAATAATCACAAACTTTAATTAGCATCCCACTCTCTTTCAGTACTTCACTCTGTCTCTCTCTTCCCCTTTCGAGATCTGCTGTAACGTGATGAAGTTTCTGGGTATTTGACCACAGACTTTTCTTTTTCTGTGTTAAAAAACATCGCAGATCGAAGGAGCAGCACATATTGATGGAAAAGGACCAAGCATATGGGACACTTTCACCAAGCACCACCCAGGTCTCCCCCTCTCTTCTAAATTAATCTTTGTTTTTACAGTTTATACTTAAACTTTAAGTCAATTTAACAAGTTTTAATTCAGTTGTGAATTCTCTGCAACTCACATTTAGCTTTGTGTCTTTAAACTTTGATTTAATGAAATAAATTTCAAGAGTTTTAATTTAGTTGAAACCTGTATGGGGTTTATTATGTCATTAAGAAATCGAATTTGAATTTATTTTAGGAATAGCTTTTTTAAGTGATTTTACGTAATCCGAGGTAAGTATGTGAGAGAAGTTTTGTCTCGACTTACGTGAAAATGCTTTTTAAGTTATTGCCAAACAAGCCCGTAATCTTAGATATGGGGATGTGAATCTCTCCTGTTACCTATACCTAATCATGGCATTTTATCTTCGGTACGGCAAACAGTAAAAAAAATTATCTATATGCTATATTTTCAAAAAAAATTTACTCATATACTCACTTTTCTTAAACTCGTTCACTTGGTGAACGAATTTAAGGAAAACTTTATCAAACTCGACTGATATATTAATTTTTTTTAAAAACAAAGTTTGGAACTCATTGACTTGGTGAATGAATTCCAAAAATTTTAATAAGTTTTTAACAAAAAAATATCAAAAAACTAAAAAAATTATTTTAAAAAATGTTTTTTAAAAAAATTAATACGTCAAACTTGTTCACGTGATGAACGAGTTTAAGAAAAGTGTATTATATGGGTAAATTTTTTCTGAAGTGTAACACATATGTAATATTTTTTACTATTTGTCGTACCGAAGGAAAAAAAGCCCCTAATCATCAAAGGCTCACTTAGTGCATATTTGGCAAATCTTCAAAACCATGGTTTTGAAGGAAAACCAAGGTTTTGGAAAAGCTGTTGACAAACATGTTTCGAAAATGCAGAATAGTTTCTGGGTCCAAAACCATGGTTTCAGAAGTGGTAGACAAACATATTTTTTTCTCCAGAATAGCTTTTAACTTTCAAAACCATGGTTTTCCAAAAAGCTATTCTTTCCAACTTTTTCAGAAGCTATTCTCCATAATCTATTCTCTAGAAGCTATTTTACGCAATCCGAGACAGAATCTATTCTCTACAGCATTTACCAAACATGCTCTTAATGAAGTAATTAATTAGATATAGATAATCAGTGTGGGAAGTCAGATCTTAAAAAATATATATATAGAGAGATTGATTATTGATGTGCAATATATATATATATAATAACGAGCAGAAAAGATTGTGGATCATAGCACTGGTGACGTGGCGGTCGATTTCTATCATCAGTACAAGGTCCATCATCAACCTCAATACTTCATCAATTTTGTCATTTACCGAAAAGTATTTATTTAATTATTTTTTATACATAAATTACCAATTTTCCATATTGCAGACTGACATACATCTCATGAAAAAAATTGGGCTGGACTCCTTTAGATTCTCCATCTCATGGCCCAGAATTTTCCCTGGTGGGTTTTTTCTTTTTAATTAAATGATGGTAGGATAATTTTGGAAAAAAAAAAATTGATGATGACATGAAAAAAAATATGGTGGCAAATATATATGTGTGTGTGTTTATAATATGTTGATAAAAGTGATTTAAATATAATTATTACTTGTTTTTATTTGTGCAGAGGGCAGGGGAAAAGTGAATGAGCTGGGTGTCCAATTCTACAACAATGTCATAAATGAACTCCTAGCAAATGGTCAGCCTATTATTTTTTTTTCAGTTAATCTCAAAACTATTATTGATTTTTGAAACAACATATAATTTTGATGAAATGAAATTAATGAAAATATTTTCCATATTTTTTGACTCATTTATGTGCACATATATATAGGTATATCGCCTTGCGTCACTCTCTTTCACTGGGATCTTCCCCAAGTTCTTGAAGACGAGTATGGTGGATTCCTTAGTCCTAAAATAGTGTAAGTATATTATATCATTGTCCATTGAATCTCTTAATATTTTTACTCTTCAAATTGATTAATGATATTTTGATTAGGGATGACTTTCAAGCATTCGCAGACTTCTGCTTCAAAACATTTGGAGATAGGGTTAAAACTTGGGTTACTGTGAATGAACCTTATATATTCATAGTCAGTGGCTACAATGGTGGCACCATGGCACCGGGAAGGTGTTCTAAATACGTTGGAAACTGCACTGCCGGGGACTCTGCCACCGAACCCTATTTGGCCTCCCACCATCTCCTTCTTGCTCATGCTGCTACTGTTAGACTCTACAGGACCAAATATCAGGTTCATTTTTATCAAAACATGTTGATACACTATTTTTCTGGTTTTTTAGTAAGAAAAATATTGAATTGTTTGTTATTATAATCATTATTGTTATCATAGCCTACTCAAAAAGGGAAAATTGGGATCACATTAGTGACGCATTGGTTCAAGCCAAAGTCCAAATCCATGGCCGATCGTATGGCTGCAAATCGAGCTTTGGAATTTTTCTTGGCTTGGTAAGTCGTCATAGACACATCAGTATATAAATATAATCATAATATCTTTGTAGAAATATAGATACGATCATGCATACTTTATTTTCTACATATTAACTGTTCATAATTAATAATGATTATCTATCTTGTTTTATGAATGTGCAATTTTGTTTTGTGTGTAGGAGTGCTGATCCCCTCACACGTGGGGATTATCCCAGGAACATGAAGTCTATAGCGGGAGATCGGCTCCCAAAATTCTCAAAGGCAGAATCTGAAATGGTGAAAGGATCTTACGATTTTCTTGGCATCAACTATTATACCTGTCAATTTGCGGAACATAATTCTCTCCCAGCTGCTTCCACTGTTAACAAGAGTTTCACTTCTGATATGCAAGTGACTTTCTCAAGTAAGTAATTAAACTAACATAAATACATATATGTTGTTATATATATATCATTCAAACTCAATGTACAATCACTTCATTTTTCTTCCAATTATTGTAGCTACTAGAAATGGAGTCTCTATTGGTACTCCGGTATGTTTTCCTTCCTTCTCATGATATGCACTTGCACATTTTTTTTATTATATTGGACAAAAAGGTCAGTGAGTCTCTCAAGTCCCACTCTCTTATGCTTTTTAATGCCCCTTGATTTTTTTGAGTAAATACTGAAATTAATTACGAAACCGTAGCATACAACAAGAGTTAAGGGTTACCAACCTTCATCAAATGACGCCTCCTAGAAACAAGGTGAAGGTTGATCAATGATACAAAAATTATCCACCAAGTCATGGGTCATCTTAACCACGTGATCTGCTAAAATATTTATTTCCCTAGTAACATATTTAAAGTCGATTTTTCAATTTTTAGAGACTAAAATACGAGCATCATTCACAATATTCTTAAAAGGATGGTTGTTGTCACATCTTCTGAGAAATAGGTTCATGGCTTTAATACAATTTGTACTAACTTCAACATCATCAAAGGCCCGATTTCAGTATAAATGTAACCCTTGGACTATGGCAATGACCTCTACATTAGCTAGTGAGACTATTGTGAGTTTGCAGCTAAATCCACATACATACCCATTATCTTTAACTATAATAACGCCACCACATGCACTTTGTCCTAAGCTTAGGACTAAACCATCCACCTCCAATTTGAAGGAGTATGAGTGTCTACTAGCATCCACTTTTTGTGTTGAGAGTTGGCCTGCATTAAATTGCAAGGGGCATCAAAGGCCCCTTGCCCAAGAATATAACACGGTGATAAGCCTCAGATGATAGGTGGGACTCATGACTGTGTTATCTCTCTCTATTTATTATATGTTAGAGAAGATCCTATTGACATGTAAAACTCGCATTTGGTCATTGACGTTAAAGAATGGAGATATCTTTGTGTTTTGTAGACTGCTTTGAGCTGGCTCTATGTTTGTCCCAAGGGACTTTATGAGCTTTTGATCTACATAAAGCTCAAATACAACAACCCACCAATTTATATCCATGAAAATGGTACGTACATGTACATGTTAATGAATCACCATCTTGTTTTCACAAGCAACATATGAGAAACACATTATATATAGTTTACAGTCAATTCATGACTTGGTTTAATGTGGGAAAACTCAGGAGTTGCTGAAGGGAATTATGCATCAAAACCTATTAAAGAAACCATCAAGGACAGTATAAGGATAAGATATCTTGATAGCCATCTCAGAAATCTTCTTCAAGCTATAAAGTGAGTGAAAATTTACATTAAAGGATAGAGTTAATATCATTATTTCTTCGTCCTTATAGTTTGAGCGGATTTTACTTTTTGTCTCTGTAATTTTAAATTGTTGGTTTTAATTCCTTTTTCTTCATAAAAATGCCGTTTAAGAGTTTAACGACTAGTTCTTATACTTTTAACGAATAGTGGTTCATATAATTAAACTTCTGAGGAAATTCTTATGAAAATACGAGGACCAAAACTAATGGCTTGAAACTATATGGACCAAAACATTGGGTTATAATGACATATTAACCCTTAAGTCCTGTTTAGCATATATACCGAATATCAAGAGTGTGTGTATGTGTGTGTGTGTTATTGCAGAGAAGGGGTGAATGTGAAGGGGTATTTTGTGTGGGCATTCTCTGACAACTTTGAATGGGGAAATGGTTACACGTATCGATTTGGATTAGCGTACGTGGATTACAGCAACATGAAGAGATTTCTCAAGTATTCTGCCTATTGGCTCAAGATGTTCCTCCTCCATTAGTCACTTATATCTCTTTCTTTAATTGTGGAGTGGAATTAAGCAATGTGATATCTGATGAGGCCTTCCTTGATTAGTATGATTAGCATGTGTTACTTATTTTCCATTTTCCTAAATAAATAAATGTGTGCTTTTCTCAATGAATTAGATTGCATAACCTTAATTTCTGCCAATTATACGATAATCATCAATTGAATACTACCTCTAGCTATCATATATGATACAGTCGATTAATTTGGAAATATTAAAAAAGTTAGATAAATTATTTAATTATGTGTTATTGTTAGTACACTTCAATGTGAAGCCCAAAATGGCCTATTCATCAACTCATCATATATTGGGCCAATGACATGGGCTTGTAGTGAAGCCTAGACTTAAGAATTAATGTACGTAGAAATAACTTTGGCCAATAAATATGTGAATATCTCTATTTTTTCTATGGCTATCTAATTTATCAGCTTTGAATATTGTGGAGCCTAATGGGTGGTAGTTTTCTTAAATGTGTTTTTTTGACATTCAAGCAAATTTAAATTTGAGATTTCGTGTTTAGCTAATCAAAACCCCTTTACTAGAGTCAAAGTCTATTGGTAATGTGTGAATGTCTCTAGCATGTATCATGTATGTGTGCAATAATGGAAGAAATGTAGGGATGATGAAAGACAACAAAAAACAAAGTTAGTGGAAGAGAAAAACAAGGAAGGATGTGAGAGAGGGAGGGTTTAAAGTTTGAATTTTGTTAATTGAGTGAAACAAATTAAAGCACAAGGAAAAGGGACAATGTTCACATGATACAAACATGGACATGTTTCCTACTTTAAAAGCATTCTCACGTTAAACTTAGGTTTCCTATGGAGCAGCCAATCAAGTCTCTAGTTCTTATTCTCTTCCACATCAACAAACCCTGCTATGTCTCCCTTCTTCCAATAATACATGCTTCCTCATTACCCTTCACCTTCATGCCTTCCATAGTATTGCATGCACTCCTCCTAGAGTTATGATCAAGATATAACTTCTCTCTCTTTTTTCCCTCAAGATATCACTTCTCTTTTAGAAAATGCTTTCTTTGATTTTAAATGTAGGAGTTATGAGTTAAATGGTTTCTTTTAATCCTAAATATAACATTTAATTTCATTTGTGGGAGCTCATTCAAAGTCAATTATTTATCGAAGTTTTGATTTTGTATCCACCCCTACTAAAGACCATCAGCCATATGCACATGTCTTTTAAATGACAATTAATTGCATGTGTATAATTTCAACCTAAATTATGAAACGTGGTATTTAAGATAAACAACATACATTTTTTTTTTATAAAAAAACTAGATAACTAATTTGTGAGTGTTAAGAAAATTATTTAAATTAATTATTTGTAACATACGGTTTGATTACCTTTAACCAACATTTTTTATAGTGTGCAGTGGAACTACTTTATTTTGATATCCTTTAACATGTACAATTAATAAGGATACTTTTGATAAAAAAAAAATTATAGCCAAAATGAATTGTGGTATTATATTTTATAACTAAAATAACCCCCTTTCTACAGTTCAAATATTTAGCAAGGAAAATAGTATAAATTCTGATCCTATTTTGTTACACATCACATTATTTGTTGCATGATGCATTTCAAAAGGCTTACTTACCTATATATATGTAACCCGATGTTAAATCAAAACAAGCAATAAACAACTTTTCATTATGATTGAACTAAAACTTATGAATTGAGAATATATCAATCTATATGTACGATTGGCTTTTACTTATACATTTATCAACTTTTTGTAATAAATTTTTTAATAGCTGGTTTGCAGATTTTTTTTTTTTATAAATAGAATATATATCCTACTATCAGATGGGATATCAAAATTTTATTGACACAAGAACAGAGAAAAGGGGCTTACAAGGATTACACTTAAATCCTTATCTTTCAAACTACAAACTCTTATTTCTTCTCAGACTCAAAACCAGACAGAATGAGAAAAGATAGGTTTCAGCAAAAAATTTAGAAAGATAAAATGAAGTTACAGAATCATTTCCCCCCTTTTAAAGCATGCCTTTTGATTCAATTTAATGTAGCTTGTGACAAAGTTAAAGAATTAATATTCATCCTCGTAAAATAAAGCATATAAATATATAAATATATATATCCTTAGCCACAAAAATATCATAATTAATTATGCATGTCTTCTGTTGTATTGCAAGGTCTCTGAAAAAGAAAAGTGAATAATTTAAGTTTTATACTTTTATAGATCATTATTCATTTATATACAGATATATATATATATCTATGTGTATAAGCGTTCTATTTTTTTTTTTTATGGATTAATGTGAGTTAAAATGTTTCCGCTTATACATGAGTTTTTTTTTTTTTGTTAGTCTCCGCAGGACATTTATGGATTAAATGTGGACAAATCATAATTTTCTTGAATTATACTCAAAGCGAAATGTATATAAATTATGGGACTAGCTAGCTATGGTTTATGTGACTTCATTCAAAATCAACAATTATGTTATCTTAGGAAAAAAGCTAGCGATATGGCCACATATTAATTTGTTTACTCATACATGAAATCCATATATAGTGGCATTGCCATTTTAGAACAATCTTATTGGTACCTTTCATGTGTGCTTTCATATTTATTCATTATTTAATTTCTACGTTTAATGGGAAGATTCAATAAATCTTTATTTGTTTGTGATAAATATTAATGGAGTTAGTTGACCATTGTCGATCGTCCTTGGCCCCAACCCTTCAAAACTAAGCAAATTAAATATGTGCTAATAAAATTATTCAATATATGGTTATTACACTTTCCTTTTATTTGACGTTATTGCTATTTGTTGATGAAGTAACGATTATATTACTTTTCTTTCATTATGTATTTCAAGGAAAATTTACCAAAAGTTGAATTCATATTAATTTCCATAGTATGGTCATATTATATATCATTGGTGCCTGAATTTTGGGAGTCTTTTTTTTTAAAAAAAAAATTTAATTAAAAACATAACTGATTTTAATTTGCTGAGATTAGTTCATATTAATTAGTAGACTCCGTGAATTTTAAAAATATAGGGGTCTAATTATGTGATCAGTTGATATTACATATATTACTCAATATTGTCATTGTAGAATTTTTTATAAAGATTAATTATTTTAAATCTATTTTAACTTTAATTAGTGAACATAACAGTAGGTATATCAAGGGATTAGCTAAGGGAAAAATTTGATTATTATAACATACTAATTGATTTTTCTTGTTAAGCATGTGTGTCATCTTAATAGAAGCAATATTATTTAAAACATTGTCAGACATCAAAAGTGGATATATCTCTAGAGGGTGTAAGCTGTAAAATAGATTAAAAGATCAATATTAAATCTTATTGTGTAATTATTGGTGGTTAGGCTCATATTCAATCATGCACTTCCCCAAATCATTTTATACTTCATTTTCACTTAGCTCTTAAGAAATATACACGTTCATCCATATGGTCTCCTTTATTTTCTTTCTGCACCTTTCACTCCCTTTTTTTTGTATCTGCAATTCAACTTTATATATATATATATATTCTTTTATTTAATAGCAACCCTAATGATTATTACATTGAGCCTTATATTAAGCTTATTTATTATATCGTTACAAAATAATTTTTATACAAATCAAAATAAAACATATTTTGATATATTTGTATAGTAGATCGTAAAACATATTAAACAGCTCCATTAATGATTAAAGTTATAAAAGTCCATCCTGTGGCATGGGGATGAATATCTGGATATTATAACTTCACTTGAAAGGTAATTTTTTTTTAACAAAAAAAAAAGACATTGATCTCATGTAAGAAAATTTAAAATAGAGACATCTTAATAAATTCAATTTTTTTTATAAGTTTAACTCATAGATGACTTAATTCAACTTGTAAATATCGAAATTTGATTTGTAACTTGTAAGTTTAAATTATTAAATTTAAATTTTATAAGTGTGACTTTTTTAAGTACATAATTTCATTTGTAAATCTGAAATTTTTTTTTTTGCCAGGATGAATCTGAAATTTTGTTGAAACACCTTGGTATTCAATTTTAGTTTTTGAAGCTAATGGGTATTTTTTTTTGGTAAAATAAAAATGAATATAATCATAAAAAACTTTTAATATAATATAGTAACATAATCATGTCACGATAATAAGATTTATCATTGCATATTGTTGATTTGATTTATAATATATGGGTTGGTATGGTAATATTCGTTTTTCATGAGGTGGTGTTGTACAGTATATTTGTACCTCGTATAGGTGAAAGAAGGACAGGTGGAGCCCACAAGCCCATCACCCAATAGAGACGTCTCAAAGTGGGTCGATTGACGTGTTACTGTTTGACACGTGGTAGGGTGATGCCAGCGTGGCCCACAGAGGCTTCTCCACCATGTGGCCCCCACATCATTGAGGCATTGATTTGATAGTCGATTTATCGAATTGATTTTTCAAAAATATTAATAATACTAATTAATTAATATATTTTATTTTTTAAATTAATTTTTTTGGTTTAAAAGATGATATATAATATAATGATACAAATAGCTATTCTAAAATATATGTTATAATTAAATAATTTATTAAATATTTTCAATCTCCCTATAAATATAAATTAACTTTTATATTAAACACTGTATGGATGTTACGAATCTTTATTTGAAATATCCGTACAACACTGTAAAAGTGCTCTTCTCATTCACATTTTCTCTCATTTTTCTTTCTCACCCATCCTTTTTTCTCACCGTGTATCCAATTAAACTAATCTTTTTTATTAAATCCAATGTTATACCCTCCATATTTAAACTAGGTAGGAGTAAAAGGATCTAATTACCCTATTAAACAACATTTTTTTAGTGAGAAGAGTTAATTACATCAAAACCGTTCAAATCTAATTTGGATGGTTTAGATTTAAATTTTTTTTTTAAATTTTTTTTTGTATATTAAAATTTTATATCGTTCTATAAGATTTTTCAGTAAATATAGAATAAAAAAATAAAAATAATCTCTCAATTATTATTTTTTAAAAAATAATTTTTCATTTAAGAAATTACTATTTTAAAGAAAAATCAAATATGCAGATCTAATTAATTCTCCCTGTTAAGCATTAATTGCTTAGCAGGTAACTAAGTGATGTGATTTGATTACAAGATCCCACCATGATCTTGATTACTTGAGCTCACGTTGATACCATATTTTGTACTATAAAACTCTCAATTTCATAAAATTATTCTCACCCTCTTACTTATGCCGCACATTGCACCGGGGGACGTGGGTTTTACATGCCGTTTGATGTTGGTGGCAGCTGGCGTTTACCACAAAACGACACGGCATCCTCTGCCCATCACTCTCCATCCTTTTTTGTTTGTTTGTTTGTTTTTCTTTTTACCGACCATCACTGTTAATTTATCTAACAATCAACCAGACATCACTATCCGGGGGTGTCAAAAGCGAATCATGTTCTAAGTTTCATTATTTATAATTTATTGACACTAAAATATATGTGATTGTTTGAAAATGTCTAGTTCATTGTTAAATTGGGTGATTATTTTATCTATATGAGAATGTGCAATTGTACATGGATAAGGTTGGATTGAGTTCATCATTAATATGAAGTTTGGTAGGGAGAAGGTTCCGGAGCAAGATAGCTTGTGATGAGTTTGATTTAGTTTCAACCCACAGTTATGTTGGACTAGATTTATTTCATTACACTATCTGAATTGATGTAGAGAGTCAAGAACCTCAATTTGTTTTTTTAATTCTTTTCTTTGTAGAAGATAAGATTTCAACCTAATAAATGATAAAAATAATTAAGATAATAAAAATATCTATAATCATATAAAACTCATTTCAAAATATTAAAATTTAAATAAATATCAAATTAGACTAGTCAAAGTATTATGATTGCTATGTCTGAAATCTGATCCAACTCAATCACTAATCTAATCTATTATATTTTCATTATATCACTTATTTCGATTAAACTGGATCAATACAAACCACTTGCACATAATTGAAATAAGCCAATCAATTTCTCAGAAAACTTGAAGAAGTTAGAGGCTTCTTTTGTTTTGCAGAGCAACTGTGAGTTTGTTTGTCAGCCGCTTTTAGAATCTCTTTTATGTAAGTTGGGATAAAACTCCTCTCACATACTTACTTCGGATTGCGTACAATCATTTTTAAAAAATTAATCTCACACAAACTATATGCCTGTGCCACAGGAGCCTAATTAAATTTTTATTGAAATAAAGAAAAACCTTAAATGCTAATACTTCTTACTAAAATTTAGTAATTTTTCAATTTTACCCCATTTAATATATACACACGTATATCAACTTCTTTAAGAAAATAACACTATACTCTATAGAACACTAAGTTTAAAATTAAATTATATTGTTATGCAATAAATTTAATGAGATGAGAAGTACCACCTAATTTCACCGTCATTCAATTTCTATCGAATTACACTTCTTGATAAATTAAAGCGTACCTGGCAAGCACAAAAGATTTTTATTTTATTGAAAACAAAATTCCAGCTCTGATTTCCATTACCAGTAGACATGTCATCTTCTCGCTTTGCGTCCCCTTTCTGCTTCTCTCTCTCTACTCTGATACATCTCCTATAAAAGACAAATCAAAATGCAATGATCTCCATGACTTCTGCTGGTTAAGGGGGGTAAAACCCAAACACATCCTTCTCTGTCACTCTTCTTCCTAAGCTCATTTCATTCCACCACCCTCACTGTAACAATAATAATGGCCAAGTGGAAGAAGAAGAACAACCCCAAGAAACTGTCCTACATCTCAGTTCCCTCTCAGATTATCACCCCCGTTACCTCTTCATCTATCCAATCTCTACTTGACTCTCCCAAGAAATCTTCAAGGAACAACAATGTCTTCTTGTTCAGTAATGGCTTCCCTACCAGACACTCAAAACTACTCTGTTTTTTCACTCTCTTTCTCCTTTCCTTCCTCGGCATTCTCATGTTCGTCCCTATCTCTACCTACCCATGTGCTATAACTCTACCAAACGTTTCAGTCTCCAGTGGGTATCATTTAAAATCTAAACTTGGTGTTATTTCCTCAAATGGGTATGCTTCAAAATCCGAGCTTGAGGCGTTTTCCTCTGAGAATGGAAGGGAAGAAGAAGAAGAATATGATGATGATGATGAAGCAGGGGATTCAGAGTTTTGGAAGCAACCAGATGGATTGGGGTATAGGCCATGTTTGGACTTCAGCAAAGAGTTCAGAAGAGAAAGTGAAAGTATTGTGAAGCAAAAGAGAAAGTATTTGATGGTTGTGGTTGCTGGAGGATTGAATCAACAGAGGAATCAGATTGTGGACGCTGTTGTCATTGCTAGAATTCTTGGGGCTGCTTTGGTTGTCCCTATTTTGCAGGTCAACGTCATTTGGGGCGACGAAAGGTAAATTTATGACTGCGACAAAAGTTCAAACTTTCAAAAAATTTCTATAGAAATACCATATTAATCAACATGTTGGAAGTGAAATGACTATAAGTATATAAATATGGCTTAGTTGCAATTACACGGTTAATTTGGTAGTAGCATGGTTTTTTTCCTTTTAATTAAATCCTTTTATTTTATACTATTAACACGGTTAAACATTGAGATATTGCTCCGTTAACCTTTGTAATATTGCTCTGTAAGCACTGTTAGCTCTTGTGTAGGGTTGACGATGCTAACAGTGCTGACAAAAGCGAAGGAGTAAATTAAGAAAGAAAAACACATAAGTACTAAATTAAAAATTGATAATAAGCATAGTTAGGAGTAATCCCTTAAACTTTCAACCAAGATCAAGTTTTTTTTTTCAGGGCAATGGAAGCTAGGAAGGATCTAAAAGACTTGATGAATGTTTAATGAAAAGTTTGTTGTTGATTTGGTTGCAGTGAATTTGGGGAAATATTTGATTTGGAGCATTTCAAGAGAGTTCTTGGGGACGAAGTGAGAGTGGTATCAGCATTGCCTTCAACACACCTCATGACAAGGCCTGTGGAGGGAAAACCTCCTCTTCATGTCACTCCTACTTGGATCCGTTCTCGCTATCTCAAAAGGGTATGAAATATTTTCTGCTTTTTATTCTTTAAATAATGTTCTTTTTTTTTTTTTTT
>QFDD01002187.1:0-26246 GCA_006871305.1 Vachellia collinsii | reverse complement strand
GGAAGTAAGATGGGTTCCATGGGCAGAGGAAGTAAGATGGGTTCCATGGGCCCATGGAATCCATTTTAATGGAAGTCTCATTTCTATAGAAATGGTTTCCAACATAACAAACAACCAAATTTTACAATTTTACTTCCATTTCCAATTCTCACCTCTCAATTCCAATATATCAAATGGGGCATTATAAAAGTTCCTCTAATATTAACTCCGACGGTAAAGATAATTTTTGAGTCCGTCGCTCCCATTCAATGCAAGAGAGCCGTATATCATCGAATTGATATTTTGCTCATTAGAATGGAATATGTTTTTGCTGTGTGATTTTCTCTTGAATGAGATGTTGACGTTATATTACATCGAGAATTAACAGAACTTTATAAGTCTGATTCTTTTAAAAAAAAAGTATAAATTTTGTCACTTATTCAATATTAATTTTCAATTATCATGCTATGTATACGGAGTAATAGAGTATTTTTTAATTTTGATATTGATATTTTTTGCCATCATAAATATTTAAATATTTAAAAGTTAGTACTAAGTATACCAAAAAAAATATAACCAAGCTATATGTAATTATGAATAATCTATGTGATTCAAAAAAATCTGAGGAATACCTAACGATGTCATAAATATCAAACTGGTAATAAATTAATTACATGATTTAATCACCCTTAAATTTATGGACCAAAATAAATAAATTATCCCGTGTGGCGAAGACAGCTAAGCCAGGGAGTATATATATACTTTCTCCTTTGCAAATTGCAAGTTATTTTCAACCATTTCATTATATTTATAAGAAAGATTATAATTACCAACTTACTAATTCTATCATAAATTTAAAAAATTCAGCTTTAATTCTATTACATCTCTCTTCTTTCTTGATATCTAATGTGTGTAACCCTAATAAATAGAGGTAAAATTTTAAAAAAATGGTAATTAATAATTTTTTGGATGACTTATATTATGGATGAAAAATTTCTTCTAAAAGATACTCAATATTTTTCACTCACCGGACGTAAAGTTTTAGTTTTATACAGGCATATATAGACTTCATGCATGTAAGAGGATGAAGGTTGAATCTTCATATATACAGTTACACCCAGAGAATTTGAGGGTATATTTTCTCCATGATCTTTTATTGAATTAATTAATGTATAGTTTTGATCGTGGTTAATAATATACTCGATCTCTTTATTTTTTTTTCCCTTTAATAAGGCTCCTAATTAACAAAACAACTTGTTGATTACTCTGGTATCTTGTCGACTACTCTGAATCCGAGTCTGAAGATTCCTTTATAGATTGAACAAAACAACTTGCGCCGCTGCCTAATATACAATCAAATGGGAAAATCTCACAGAAATACCTTTGAGATTGAGAAAAGACAAATAAAGATGTCTAATATCCATAATACCATGTCAGACTAAGGGGAGTGGGATATGAAATGTTTCCAAAAGGCGCTATTATCTTGAGTTATTATATGGAAATATTGGGTCACAAGGAACTCTGCTATGAAGTAATTAAGCAATGACAAAACTACAAAAAGCAATCGTGAAACTTAAGTAGGTAATAACGAAACTAAAGTATGCAACTTTTTAATTTCGTGATTACCTATTTATGTTCTTTTTATTCCGTAAGAGATTAATCATTCAACATGGGTTCCCTACGACTAAAATTTCCAACTTTTAAATCTTGTGATTGTCTACTTTAGTTTTGTCATTATCTGTTCCAGTTTTATTATTGTCTACTTTAGCTTCGTGATTGTCTATTGTAGTTTGTTATTGCCCACTTCATCGTAGAGTCTTCTATATGACCCACCCATTTCCGTATATAACTCAGAGGTAACCACATCTTTTCAAAATATTTCATTATCTCATATTCTTACCCTTAATCTGACATGGTATTGTGGATATTAGACACCTTTATTTGTCATTTTTCAATTTCAAGGGTATTTTTCTGGAATTTGTCCTATTCAAATCCTCAAAAGGCACCCAAACTGATCTTTCCTTTGCTTTCATCTGCGTCCATTACATGTCTATCGTGTTGGTTTTTTTTTTTTTTTTGAGGTAAGGAAAAATGATATTAAAGATAAAAAGAAGTCATCATTACAAAGTTTTATACTAAATAGGAGATATAGATGAATTAACTATACTATTAAAGTGGGATGGGGAAAAGAGAGAGTAAAATTTTGAGATCATAAGTAACAGCATCCATTGGAACAGAGTTGATTGACTTGGTGTTGATGCTCAATTTATTTGTGGAGCTAATGTCCAAAAGTGATGATCCTGTGGGAAAAGATGTTGAAACTCCACTCACAGAGATCATTAGCCAATCTGCAAGTATGTTTTGGCTATCTTATACATACCCCACAATTACATGTATAGGAAAAAAAATCAATCTTTTATTCCTTTTAGTTTCTATTAATTGTAATTCAATCATTATAATTTTAGCTTATTGTAACTGATTGATGACTTTAACAATTTTATAATTTAATCCATATTTTTGACAAAACAAAAATGTATATACAATAAATGTTATCAAGAATTAAACTATAAAATTGTTAAAATTATAATGATTAAATTGCAGTGAGTTAAAATTCCTGAACCGAATTATTATCGAATCGTCCAAAGACTTAATTCCCCATATTTATATATATGATATCGTATTATATAATTACATACGGAAAATTATTGTTGGCAAAAAAAAAAAAAGATAACCGAAAATTATTATTGACGAAGGTCTGAACTTTGGATAAGTGTATGGTCTACAATAATGCACGATTGATCGGATAATGAAAACAAAATAGTAATGAATATATATATTTAAATAAAATCACGTTGTCTATGTCTGGTAGCATGCATGACTCACCATAACAAGGCTACCATGTGGCTGTGTATGAAAAGGATCCAGAGGAACTGACCCCAAAAAAAGGATGCTTTGTCTCTATCCATCTTCACAGATACTTTAATCCAAGATGGATCTAGTTGTTTCTGGATTTCAATATTTGAAAATAATTACTTTTTAACACTATTTTTGGTTTGGGGGGCATATTCTTATTAATTTTGAGATGCCATATATAAAATTCGTTTGGTCAGTTCTTATGGAACTGTAATTTTTTTTAAAAAAAAAATATTCAGACGTCCTTGTATTTGAATTTTCACCGAGAAGAAGAGGACCTAAACGCATAATGTATAAAATTTTCTACACTTTAATTATAACAACATTTAAAGCTAAACGAGACAAATTTTGGGTGAAGAAGAAATGGATGGTATAGAAGAGGAAAGAGAGAAAAGATGAAGAAACGTAATGTTTCTTTCTTTTTATATACATAAAAATTTGGTAAGTTGGATCTCCCTAGCTCGCCAAAGTCCCATACAAGATCTTTGAATTGGTAATGAGATATAAACTTACGATTTTGTAAGATGTAAATGAATTCCTTACCAACTGGATCAAGACAAATGTAATGTTTTTGTGTGACCTTTTTGTTCAATGATTTGTTATTTTTTGGGTTCAAGGAAATTATTCCCAAGAATATGATAATTCAATGTAAAGGCCCATTAGCCAGTTTTATTTTGGGCCTAAACATTAGCCAGGTTTGGTCCACCTGTTATTAGCCTAGTGCATATGACCATGATATAATATCTCCGTCTATGTAAACCAAGGTTTAGCAAAAAGGATTGGTTATCACAATATGGTGAATCAAGGTTCAAATTATTGTTAGAAAATGTGTACATATATAGTGTCCAACATTGCCTTAAACATGATAGTTTTAGCAAAAAAAATATAATTGTCCTTCACACGTGATCAACCAATGTTCGAATCTCCATTAGGAGGTATGCTTACATTTAATATTTGACATTATATCTGCTAGAAAAATACATATGCTAAGGAAAAAAATTACTTCTAAAAAAAAAAATACACATCTATGCATATAAAACTGTCCATTTTTTCCATTTTATTTTTAATTGTGGGGAAGCTTTAAC
The DNA here is from genome assembly GCA_006871305.1 of Vachellia collinsii. NCBI lineage: Eukaryota > Viridiplantae > Streptophyta > Magnoliopsida > Fabales > Fabaceae > Vachellia > Vachellia collinsii. The sequence continues at coordinate 22,269 of QFDD01002187.1, read as the reverse complement.
TAACTTCGTGGTTATTAAGGAAGGAATATTATTAAACTTGATAAAAAGAAATTTGTGATTTTCTAATTTTACTGTTAACTGAAATTATGACTACAAAAAATTTCTTACAGACTGTATATTTAAGATCAAACAAAACTTGAAACGTATGTTAACCCATGCATCGTATATTAGAAAAGTATGAAAGAAATTAGAAATTTGTAAGAAATTTGTTATAGCCATGCATGGTACAAACAAACATTTGTATATTTCTTACAGATTATGACTCCGTTAAAAGTATGTTAACCCATGCATCGTATATTTAAGATCAAACAAAACTTTAAAATTTCATCATATCTACATGTATATATAGGATAGAAAGGAAGAGTACAAAAAGTTAAGTTATATTACAACTTGTATGTTAACCAATTCTCATAATCAATTTTACGTAAATTGATGTATGCCCAAAAACCGGCCTTGGGCCTGACCGGTCCAATTAGCACCAAACAGCCCAGTTGGTTGCACTGATCCAGGACGGAGCCCAGCAACTGTCCCAGCGATCAAGACTTGCCAAACGACCTGCGCCTGCGACCAGCGTCAGCGACCACTTACCCAGCGACACCAACGTTCGTCCGCGGTCCATGTCCCCGAGGATTAGGACCAGGCTGTTGTGATCCACGGATTTAGCACCCTCGCTGCCTAGGTTCCCGGAGCCACGTTGTAACTACCCAACGGCTAGGCGACTACGAAGTACATTATTTATTCTGGTTAATCTGTAACGAGGAGGAAGAACTCTCTGGAACTGAAAAATTTCCTTTTCCTCTCTGAATTCAAATCATTATAATCCACCTTGAGAATCAATACTCGCCTGCAGGAAAAATCACTAAGATCTTCTTTTTACTCAGTTTCATCCCTGAATCTGGTTTCGCACTGTGTTTCCCTGCCAAATACTGTTGGCTACCCGAACCTTTCTTGAATCTCCAGTTCACCTAAAATCCGCACAAACAATTGAGATAAAACTCTCTCATATATTTACCTCAAATTCTGTGAAATCACTTTCAAAATCAAGGTTTTGTTACTTCCCAAATATGTTAACACGTAAAAAGGTTGATGAGAAAACATAAAATTATTTTAAAAATACAGATATTTTCGTGTTGAAAGTCAAACCGCTTACAGACGTTATTGTTGACTATTTGACAGATTCGTCACAGACAACGACTGATTACATTTATATCGACGTGAGGTACAAGGATGAATACGAGTGGTCACTTATAACAATGCAGTTGGAAGTTGCCTGGGAAATGTACGGACTACGTTATTTAAACAATTAAACTTGACGGCAACAGAAAAAAAAAACTTGACACCTTAAAAAAAATCTTCAAAATAAAAATAATAACATATTTATAAACATTAAAAGGTGTAAAGATTCTATTTTTTTTTTCATTCATTTGTTTTAAAAATATTTAAAATTCAAATTATATGAATGAATATAATTAATGCATATTTTTTGTGTTGCCCATTTCATGCTTACTTAATTTATGAATTGTATATTACTAGGAAATGGCACACGTTTTTTCAGTAATATTATTTTTTGGTTGAAACTCGAATTCAAACCCTGAATGTTACAACATTAAAACTTGGCTAGGAGAGGAGAGTAATGTTTTGATTTTTAAGTGTAGTAATGTTTTCATGATGTTTTGTATCAAAGTTTGGTATTGATGCAGCAATATAGTAATGTTTTGATTTTTTTTTATGAAGTGTATTTATTTTTCCATTCAAATGTCACTGAAACCTACCCTACCTTCTCGTGCCTACTTAAATAACTGAGCTTACCAAGCATAGTCTACCAAAATAGGGCTATAGCGAGAAATGAATAAAGTGTTGTGGGCTGCCACCAAGCACTAAATGAATAAAATGAGAGGAGATCTTCTGAATCTGATACCCTTATTAATTACCACTAGTTGTGAAGAAGAATTCTAACATTTTACCCAAAAATAATTTGGAGCCTAAACATAGGATTTCACATATCTGATAGTTCTTAAGGTGAGTATGTTGTTTGTCATATATGGTCGTATTTTCATGGACATATCATATTCGTCATTGATCCGTTTTGGAAGAATAATTTTTCAAAATTTGCAAAAAGCATTTAAAACTGTTTTTTAAGGGAAAAATATGTTTGAAATATATTTTCAACTATTTAAAAAACCAAAATAAATAAGCTTGAATAAATGTTATCATAATTTTAAATTATAAAATTTTATAATATAATTAAAATTAATAAATTTTATAACATGTTATAAAATTTGAAAAATATGTATTAAAATTATTTTTTGGTTATATAAGATTTTTTTGGTAAAATAAATATTCAAATAATTCTTGTACTAAAGAGGGGTTTTTTTTATAAAAATAAAGTTTAAAGTCAAACTTAATAGTTAACTAATGGTTCAAATGGATTGAAATGGAATCTCAAATTTATAAGGGAGGTTTGTGCAATATACATTTTAATTTCAAAGAGGCTTATATGAGTTTTCAAAATAGAGGGAAAGTCTGTATAATTAAGACAAAATTAAAGGGTGTTAAGAGTATTTTACTCATAATTTACAACTTGCTCTATTCAATATACCACTTCATTTCAAGAGTACGAAGTCCATAAAAAAAAAAAGAAAAGGTAAAATTATATATTCAGTTAAAAAATTTAATGATGTAATTTATAAATAGGTAAAAAAAAATTCTTTACCTTATTGAACCAAACAAGCATTCTATTCTCTCTTTGAAAATCGAGGAGGGTGAGCTTAATATAAGGTGATTCATATTTAGCATCTACAAAAAAGGAAAGTGATTTATGATATTATAAATCGGAGGGGGTACGTTATTTGCACTCCAGAGGAACCCACCTCCTTTTGTGCTGCCTCTTTATGATTGAGCTTGATAACTAACTAATACCAATGTTTGAGGCTATCCTTATCCCCCAAATAAGAATTTGATTGTGAGAGTAATTAATTAAGGAGGTTGTTGGGTTGAATGGGAGTTGTGGTCTACTTGTAGAGCAAGAGAAGGCACTTTCCAAAGCGGTTGAGATAGTGGTGTGGTGAGGTGATGCACGGAGTATCTACACAAAGTGTCTTGTTTAGTTGCTCGTCTAAATCCAATTAATCATGCATCCTTTCATCCATTATTCCAATCTCCTAGCTACTTCCTTCCCAGCCAATCATCTTGACTTTAATCACATCAAATCATATCTTCATTTGTATTATTATCCCTAGTTCATCTTAATTTCTTCAACTTAATTGTGACATACATGAGTGTGTGCGACATAACCTCGTCCTCTCCACCCTTTCATGACCCAATTAATTAGTCATAGGAATGGAACAAAACAAAATGTTGATAACGCATAACATAACTAACATTTATACTATCTTTCTATTATTTTTTATAAATCATTTTCAACATATTTTATACAATTCAGTTGAAACCCCAAATCTCATTAACATTGTCTTAAAATTCAATAACTTTTCAATTTTATCCATATTTAATATTCATTATAACACATGACTTTATAGTCAAAACATAATGAATAAAAGCTAAAATTGTATATTTAGATGAAAAAAATATAATGAGGTGATGTACGAATAGAACTAAATAAAATATTATCTTTCTGCCTTATAAGTAGGACTGAATAAATATAATATTTTTTATTCTAATTATTAATATAAGATCTAACAGTCTTTCAATTGGCAAGTTAAGGCTTAAGATGGCCCACTTTCAAATCCTCAACATTATTTCTTCTTGTTTTTTTTTTTTTAAGAAAAAGGTTGGCTAAAGGTTAGGAGCGCTTAGGAGTTTTAGGGATCTATAGGCTACAAGAAGTTTAAGGAGCTAGAATAATAGAACAATTACTGGCCACCCAAAAAAAAACAAGAGAGAGAGAGAGCAGTTAAAAAGAAAGATGCGTGTGGGTGAGACTTGAGACAGAGATTGACACAAGTGAGTCTTCGATTAGCTCTACGTTCAAAAACTAATAGCGAAGGCAGACAACTATACTCTTTTCAGTCTTATATGCATGGCAGAGGAAAAATATATTTTTTTTCAATTCTTGATATAAATCACTCCATTAAATTTATAAAATAAATATATTATTTTAACTTAATTTATTATGCATTGACCGTGTTAATATTATACAAACCCAATTTAGTATCAAAATTACTCAAGGAAGGGGATTTTTTATAAGAGAGTAATATGTGGGGTCTTGAATTTTGATTACAAGCACTCTCCCTCCCCTCTCTTGCGCCTTATTATATTGATAGAAAAGGAATGGAATAGGAAGGAATATAATGGAAAATTTCATATAACAGGTATGTTTAGTATGAGTTGGAATGAAAAATGGTTTAATGAAATAATTTATTCTTGGTAAGTTGAAAATGTTGATAACATATGTAAGAAAAATATGTAAATCACCATATTGCCCTAAATTAATTTATAATATACAATTAATAAACAATAAACAACAAAAGAAAAGGAGTTATTAACTCCTGGGCAACTCATCTTGTCAAGGCATGTGTCGACGACATAGAAGAAGACGAACGACATAGAAGAAGATGAACGAGAGGTTGAGAGAAGAAGAACCAACAGTAACTTGATCTTTGACACTTTTCTGGAACGATTAAACATCAGTTGCTGCCAAAATTGTTGTTGGCCGGCCGCCATCGAAAATTGGTTACTTCGAAGATCTGCCAACCAAATGTGCGGTGTGGATGGAAAATTATTTTGTGCAGTGATGGAAGTACTGAAAATTATTGAGACAAAGTTAACAAATGAGTGACTCTTCGGATGAATTCGTTAAAGGTATTCATTATATTCCCTCCAATCCTTTTGTTAACCAATAAATTAGAGAGTAACAATCAAAGTACATCAATTGATTATTGTGGGCGTGTAATAAGTGCATGAGATTGGTTATGGTGTTTTTCCCGTACGCTGTAAACAGTAATATTAATTACCAAAATGTTACACTGTGTAAACTATTTATTCATATACTGTACTTAAAATCGGTCTTGAGAAAGGGCGAGTTTGAAATTGTATTGAACCCGCCCTTGTGAAGGGTGGGTTGAGTACAATTTATACCTTTTGGTACTGAACTCGCCCTTCACAAGGATGAGTTCAGTACTAGATTAAAAAAAAAAAATTTACTTTCAAATCACACCCCCTCCCCCAACCCTCACTCCCCATACCCTCCCACCCTTTTAAAAAAAAAATTTTACTTTTAAATCACATCTCCCACCCCTTAAAAAAATTTGTTATTATTTTTAAATCCCTCCCCCTATTTTAAAAAAAATTGTTGCTATTTTTTAAATATCTAAATTAGCTCATCAGAAAAAAAAATGAATCTCTAAATCTCTCTACCAATCTAAAAAAAATTATTAACTTCAAATTAAAAAGTCACTTCCTAACGGTGAGAGCGAAATTATTATGTTTTTATATTTTAAGTGAGGAAGTGATTTTTTAATTTGAAGTTAATAACTGTTTTTTTTTAGATTGGGGGAGAGATTTAGAGATTCATTTTTTTTTTCTGATGAGCTAATTTAGAGATTTAAAAAATACCAACAATTTTTTTTTTAAATGGGGGGAGGGATTTAAAAATAATAACAAATTTTTTTAAGGAGTGGGAGATGTGATTTAAAAGTAAATTTTTTTTTAAAAGGGTGGGGGGCGTATGGGGAGTGAGGGTTGATGGAGGGGGTGTGATTTGAAAGTAATTTTTTTTTTAATTTGATACTGAACTCGTTCTTGGGAAGGGTGAGTTCAGTACAACAAAGAACTCGTCCTTGTGAAGGGTGAGTTCAGTACAAAAAAAGTATAAATTGTATTGAACTCACCCTTCAGAAGAGCGAGTTTAGTATAATTTCAAACTCGCCCTTCTCAAGACCGATTTTAAATGCAGCATATAGATAAATAGTTTACATGGTGTAGCATTTCGGTAATTACTGTTTGCAACGTACGGAAAAAAAACCCGACTGGTTATAGTTGTGATGGTATTGAAAGAAGAAGAAGAAGACGACGAGGATGAAGATGGCCATTCCAGCTGTGCCAAGTGACTGCACTGTATAACGCGTCAGAGGCTGCGTATCGTATCCTCTTTTCTGCCCTCTTCTACATGGCCAACCGCCCATTCCTTCCGACCAACCCATATCCTTTGACCTACGCGATTATTATTAATATATTTAAATATCACATAATAATTATTACACAATAAATAGGAGTGAGAAAGCTCATAATGGAGCCCTAACTGTCTTGGAATTGGATTCCAACTATTTGATCCCCTCCACACGCCTATAAATAAAAATCTTTACGTCAGAAAGTATGGCAAAAAAGTTACACCACCCAACCACTTCTTTTGCTTGAGAATTTATTCGTTTGCTTCTAACTCTTTTCCCCTTCTTTGAGATTTTGATAGGCAAGGCTGGTTGTACACCAGCTTATATATTGAACATATATAGTTGAATTCGATTGCTTTACTTTGACAAGTTATTACACTTGAGGATACATATTGTTGAAGATTTTCTCTGTAAAATGAGTGCTCCTTTAGCAGCTTGGCCATGGGAGAACTTAGGCGTATTCAAGGTGTTTATTTATTGCTTTTCCTCTGATTTCTTTATTTCCTTGTTGATTCCTTTTTTTGTTTTTTTCTGTTGCTACAAATTGTTGGTGGTACTAACTTGGGTTTCCGTTATGTTTCTGGGTTAGTATCTGTTGTATGGGCCACTTGTAGCAAAAGTTCTGCATCAATGGTTTAACGAAGAACACATCAACTCTTCATCATCAAGCTGGTGCCTTCATTTACTCATATTGTGCGCTCTTCGAGGTTTGGTGCATGTGTTTTGGGGCTCTTATGGCAATATGCATTTTCTGACTCGAAATCGACGAATCCTTCAACGTGGGGTTGATTTCAAGCAAGTTGACAAAGAGTGGGACTGGTAATAGAGATCGAATAAGAAAAATTATAATTAACTGAAGTATCATCGTTGAAATTGGTTTTTGTATGGACAGATTGGAGTTTAAGTGTTGTTCATTCTTTTTTTTTCCTGTTTCTGCAGGGATAATTTCTTAATCCTTCAAGCATTAATTGCTTCCATGATCTTCTATATTTTCCCGTTCCTTCAAAACCTTCCTGTTTGGAACATGAAAGGCTTAATTGTTCTTCTGGCTCTCCATGTGGGAATATCAGAGCCACTCTATTACTGGGTTCACAGAAAGTTTCACAGCGACTATCTTTACAACCATTATCATTCATTTCACCATTCATCCCCTGTACCTCAGTCATTTACAGGTGAGATGCTTCTGATCTTTTGAAATCGAATTATATACATGTGTGTGTGTATCCAGCTCCTCGTGTTCCTCAATCTCAATCTAGTTCAACTTGTTTTAATTTGCTTCAGCTGGAAATGCAACGCCTTTGGAGCATCTTGTTTTGACAGCAATCATCGCAATTCCGATCCTTGGGACTTGCTTTTTTGGATATGGATCAGTGCGTTTGATCCATGGCTACTTGTTGACGTTTGATTTTCTGAGGTGCTTTGGCCACTCCAATATTGAAATTGTTCCACATGAACTGTTTGACAAATTTCCCTTTCTGCGATACATGCTTTATACACCCACGTAAGTTTCCTTATTTTCTGCTATATACAATCTCAAAAATCTTCAATTTTACATCCCTAAATTGCTATTTACTTGTTCTTTTGTTTTATGCAGATATCACAGCCTACACCATACTGATACGGACACTAATTTCTGCCTCTTCATGCCTCTTTTTGACGCACTAGGCGACACTCTTAACGACAAATCATGGGAATTGCACAAGGAATTCAGTTCAGGTTGGAATATATATGACCGGGTTTCATATTATTAATACTAATAATTATTTCTTCTTAATTTTATAATACATATACTTATGTGAAACTTGTGTGTGTTATATTGATGTAGGGAAAAATGGAAAGGTACCAGATTTTGTTTTCCTTGCTCATGCAGTGGATGTGGCGTCCTCTTTGCATCCTGCGTTTGTGTTTAGATCATTTGCTTCTTTACCATTCACAATGAGGATGTTTATAGTTCCATTGTGGCCATTTGCTCTTATGGTTATCTTTGCCATGTGGGCTTTCTCCAAAACCTATTTACATAGTTTCTACAACCTCAGAGGTCGCCTGCACCAAACATGGGTGGTCCCTAGGATTGGTTTTCAGGTAGGTAGAGCTCAGAAAAAGTTGTCTTTTCATCTTCTTTACTTAACTTTGAATGATGCAAGAGGGGAAAAAGGGAAGCTGGAGAATTTATGTTTCTTAATTGTGTTTTGGTATTTTCACAGTATTTCTTACCGTTTGCTGCCAAGGGCATCAATAACCACATTGAGGAAGCAATCCTTAGGGCTGATAGAATTGGGGTTAAAGTCATCAGCCTCGCCGCCTTGAATAAGGTTTGCATTTATGTGTTGTTCTTCTATAGTTAACAGTAATGCATTTATACATAAATCCTTATAGATAGATACATGCATATACATATATAATGTATATATTGGATCTTAATTAACTTGGTTGAGGTACCATGTGGGCAAGGTTGTTGAGGGTTTTAATGCCCTATAAGTTAGATATAAATATCTGGCAAATTCGGGACCCGTGTTTAAAGGAACAGGGATCTGTCAATTTTGGAGTCAAATCCAAACTGTTCAGTGAAGAGACATATCTTTCTGAAAAATATATGGAAAACCAAGTAGACCTACTGGCGTTGCCTAACAGTCCAAGTAAAGGCATAATCATTTTAAAAAGAGAACTTTGATCCTTGCTGCTCAGCAATGTGTGTAAGAATCTATTAGAAAATTTTACTGACACGTTTGACAATTTCAAAGATAAAAACAGATAGTAATAGGTAGTAAAAAATTGTATAGATGGTTCCAAAATCCTGAAATAACATGGTGGGTGAGAAATGTGCATTTAGGGTGAGTTCATCATTATTACAGTTGGCCTGAGTTTCAATGAAGCAGCATTAAGAGAAAAAGCCATTACATTTAATGAAGGAAAACAAATTATCTATGGGCCAAACCAGAGAGTAAGTCTAACAGCATGTTTGTCAATAACTTCTAAAATCAACGCAAGTTGAAATAAAACTCTTTTCACATATTTACCTCGGATTGCGTACAATCACTTTTCAAAAGTTAATCCCAAACGAACCCTAAATTGAAGTGGTTCTAACTGTCATCACTTAATGAAGTGCTATTGTTTAGATCCAACATTTAATGCATGAGTATAAAGTAACAGTAACTGAGTTTAATGTTCACGCTCAAAGAGCTGGGATTGTTGCTTCCACATTAATTAACAATTTGTAACCATTGATGGCTTTGTATGTACACAGAACGAATCTCTGAACGGAGGTGGGAAGCTGTTTGTGGACAAACACCCAAACCTTAGAGTTAGAGTTGTTCATGGAAACACTCTTACTGCTGCTGTCATCCTCAATGAAATCCCTCAACATGTCAATGAGGTCTTCTTAACTGGTGCCACTTCTAAGCTCGGAAGAGCAATTGCCCTTTACCTTTGCCGAAAGAAAGTCAGGGTCTTGGTAAGTACCATCTTGCTCCGATTTACTTCTTTTTATAAGTCATCTTCAACATTGTCACCAAAATCAAGAGGAGACTTAAAGCTCAATAACTCAATCTGAGAGTTAACAAAGTTTCTAACTTTGCCCATACATTAATCCTTTGAGAAGCCCCCCTTTCAATATGGTAAATACGTAATTGATATATACTCTTTCGCTGCTTAATATAGGACTTCAGGGAGTTAATCTTGATCTTGAACATATGATATATTTCTAATTTTTATCATTTTTTTCAAATTATCCATAATGATACTTTTTTAAATAATAATCAATTAAGAGAGAGAATTGAGAAATTAAGAAAGATAATTTAAGTGTTTTTAAAAAAAATCATATAAATTAACTTAATTAACATCATTAATCTAATCAAATTAAAAAAAATAAGTTATATGAGGGAGGACCACATGATGCTTTATAAGAATGATCAAAAGTCTCCCATACAAAATATCTTATAAGAAGGATTAGAGGAATTGTTATATTAAATTACTCTTCTTATCCTTGATACAAGATGCCACAAAGTGGGTCTTATATTAAAGAGTGAATAATGAGTATTATACATATTGTGTTGGGAGTATTTAATATAGGGAATGATTATATTGTGATAGATACCTGACATAGGAATTAATTTCATTACCTACTCAAAGTTGTTAGGAAGTAGCAACTAGCAATAATAATAATAGATGTGAGATATGATGATGATGATAAGATCGCCAACCCCACCGCATAAGGTCCATACGGGGGAGCCCATGTTTCTGTGTATTGCTAACATCAGTTCATACGGGGTGCATACCCATGTGCTCAATCATAATAATAAATACACTTTCCATCTTGAAGCCATTCACTTGCGCGTGGGTTCGTTTTGTTTTGTTCTTTCGAAGTAGAAAGACGTGGCCATAAGTTCAATACTTGAAATCACATACTTGTGGTTGCAGATGTTGACTTTTTCAGCGGATCGTTTCAAGAGCATTCAAAGGGAAGCCTCTCCAGAACACCAAAGCTATCTTGTTCAGGTCACAAAATACCAAGCAGCACAACACTGCAAGGTATTATTAAATAACTATAATATAGTTTTGGTTGCTGAAGTGAACTTTTCATTAGTTTAACTTTCTCAGAATTAGCAGTATAGTATACTACTATTTGATGATTCGCCTTTTGGTGACTGAAAAATTTATGTGCCACTAATGTACGTAAAATTGCAGACATGGATTGTTGGGAAGTGGATAACGCCGAGAGAGCAAAGCTGGGCACCAAGTGGAACACACTTTCATCAGTTTGTTGTTCCTCCTATATTACACTTCAGAAGAGACTGCACTTATGGCGATCTAGCTGCCATGAGAGTGCCCGATGATGTGGAAGGTCTTGGCTACTGCGAGGTAAGCAATGAGTCCTACCTATCAATTAATTAACCCCAACATAAACATGGTCCACCAAAAAGGCTTGTCATATATCAAGCCATCTACATATAACTTTAAAACAAAAAAAGAACATGGGTTAATTAATTGACTAGTGTGTGTTGCTATATCTAATACTCCCTCTGGTCCTAAAGTATGGAATCGATCAAAACAAACAAGTGGGTTGTTTTGATTTTAAATATAAAACGTTATTCCACTGTGTTTTTTAAATTTATAATTTTTTCTTAAAGTATTTCTACTGATTGATTGTATAGTATACGTTGGAGAGGGGTGTGGTGCATGCGTGCCATGCGGGAGGAATGGTTCATAGTCTTGAAGGATGGAGTCATCATGAAGTTGGAGCCATAGACGTTGAGAGGATTGATGTTGTGTGGAAGGCAGCACTCAAACACGGTCTAAGACCTGTCTCCTCCGACCCTTCTCTCATCCAAATTTGATCTCAACCCCCCCCCCCCCAAAAAAATCATAAGATGATGTAGAGATCACTTAACTTTGAAGCAACATTTTAATTAATCTGCATATGGCTCTCTTTTCTGTTTTGGAGGGTCATAATTAATTGAAAGGTAGTTTCAATTTTATTATAATGTTTTGTTTTTTTTTATACTGTCATTGGTGATGTTGTGATATTATCAGTGTTAATATGTATCATGAAGGGAAAGTTCGCTTAGTTTTGTTGCTTCTTCTTTCGATCCAGCTTCATACTTATTAAACCAGTAAATCAACACTACTTCAAGGAGAATAAGTACTGTACTTAGCACGAATGATGCAAAATCAGAAGCCCAAGGGACAACTTGTTAATTTTTACCTTCTCCTCAAGCCCCACACACACACACGAGAATGAAGAAGTCTAGGTCTGAGAATAACAAATAATGAGCATTAAAAACCTTAAATTCTAAACATGGTTGGGGACATACTGACTCTTGGCAACTAAAAACTCAGTTGTAAGCATCGTTAAGGACAAAATTGGTGATAAATGATTATTTAAAAATCGTATTGACTAGAAAGACATGATAATTTTTAATACACAAAAAATACAAATACTTTAATTCTATGACTAATAAAATTTTTAAATAAAAACTTTTCGTCAGTTTTTCCTTAGTTCAAATGCCAACGCAAAAAAAAAAAACCAAATGATGGCACAAAATGTGTACCAGTAACTCCGCAAATGCACGGGTTATATCAAGTAATAAAAAGTGAGTAGAGTATCGTTCCCACGAGGACTTGGTACCAACTAAATTGAATAATGACTTTACACTTTCATTTAAGTTGCGCGAAACACAAATATAATAGAAAATAAATAAAAAATCTAATTAGAAGAATAAATTAAATCTAAACTATAACTAAGGTTAAGTGTGATTCTAGATCTTAGGCAACGACTTGGATTATTATAGCCTTGATTATTTTTTAGTATCTAATTTCTCCCCTTAATAGCAATTAAGGTTATATTTGCTAGTCTAGGATTCTTAATTACCTAAAAGGGTCTTCCGACTCACTAAAAAACATTCTAATTATATTAACCAATCTCTAATTTCTTAGATGATTATATAATTAGACTAAATAAAGTGCAGGCATAATCTGACTATGTAGGGCCAGTAGGTATATTCTTATCTTACAAGCAAATTAAGTTATAAAACTCAATCTTACACAATTCAATTGAAGGTCTAGTCTAAATTTTTCATCCCTAGGCTTCTTTAGAACACCAAAATCTATCCCAATCAGATCCCTCATTTTTCAGGACAGTCAAACACACAATTGAATAAACAAATATAACATTAAAGCAATTAAAGATTGAAATTGTCATTCACTAATTCATAATCAAACTATAATAATCCAAAACGAAGGATTAGCTACATAAATTAAACATTCTCATGAACAAAATACGAGCTAGCCAAACAAAAGATAGAAAAAATAGAAAAGAAGATGAAGAAAAGGATAAACTAATAATCAGAGCTGAATTTCCATCCATGCTATTGATCTTTCAGATCTCCAAGTCTCAAACCTCCTTCCATTTGAACTCAAGCTCTTGTGTTGCCGCCCAAGAAAAAGAACACCCTCTTTCTGACCCTTAATGCTCATTTTATAAACTTTTTGAGTGCTTGTTATGGTTTTTTTTATTTATTTCCCTTTTAATATAAATATATATTATATTTACCAAGAAATTCCATTGTCTTTAATTTTTGCGTAAATTAAGTATAAGAACCCCGCTCTCTTCTCTAGTCTGCACGGTCTTCAGGGAAAATAGCAAAAACGGCCCCATATCTTCTGCCACACCACGCATCCTATCTTTGCTTGTACTCAGATTTTGGCTAATATTACGGTTCTCACCCCATCTCCGAATAACCTCCTTTTTATCTCATGATATCTACAAAATAAAATATGTATTAATATATTTAATAGAGAGATTAATTTTTTTATTTTAGCATTCAAATTTATGAGAGAATCATATAAAATAAATCAAATAGATATAAAATAATGATCTAATGTATATAAAATCTATATCTATTTGATTACAAAATAATCACTTATCACCAAGCGTCCTTGATTGACTGTCCATGATCACTAATTAAGCTTTTGGATTTTATAACACAAATAAAAACACAAAATTAAAATTGACGTTTTAGATAATTTAAAATTAAGCTTCCAATTTTTGTAGAAAAATCATTTTATAAGTGTAAGCCCTTCAGTGTCAGATTCAGAATCTAACGTCGCAGTCATTATTTAATCGGCTCATATCTTCTTGATTTTCATCTCTAAAAAAGAGGGAATAGAAGATGAACCTCTGCCTGCATTCCAGAAGTTTTGGGAGGCCCATGAATTTTCATGCGATGGATCAAATGATCCCTTTAAGAAACATTGGGCCCAACAGGCTGCCTTTTTAAGGTCGACAACATATTGGGCTCTTGATCGGGCCTCTTGTACCGGCCCGTTAGAGTTCGGACCCATAAAGCAAAATGACACGTCAAAGTGGATGCTTCAGAAGGACGACACGTGTGCCCTTCTGGAACCTCTCTGTAACCGCCACTACGGGGAAATTTCATTTTTCCCTCCTGAACAAGCTACCAGCATTTTGAGTTTCATGTCAAGGGAAGGTGAGAAATGGAGAACAGAACACGCCTGCGAGTTCACGAGAGGAAAGGTTTCAAGAATGGGAAGAAGCATTTGGTGAAAAAGGTCGTCGATTATCTCAAATTCGATACTTTCTTGTATGCTCCTTTGCTCTCTACTATGCCCACTGGTTTTCTCTCGCCTCATCCTCTTACTTCTCCTACTAGAGGTCAGTTTATTCCACAAAATCTGTTCTTTCGCCTTCTTTTTGGTTGGGTTTTGGTTTAATATAACTCTTTTTTTTTTTTAATGACACAGTGGTCGAATTTAAAAAACCCATTACAGAAAACAAGCCGTTTCTGGAGCAGCTTGGTGATTATATGAAATCTGATGTTTATATGTATGCTCCTATGGTTGCTCCTACTCCTCCACTTCAAGGTATGCTTTCTTCTTATGCGCGCGCGCACATGAAATTGTAAAGTTACTACTACCTTTATGTCAACTTCGTGAACATAGGCCTCCTAGTTCTTTGTTTACTTATTACTGTGGCTTTTCTTGGTAACTGCTTCTTGAATTATTTGTCTGAATAGCGCTTGGGCTTGATGGTTCCACTCAGCCTCTTCTTCGGTTCTTCCATATATTTTGGTTTGCTCTCATTTTTTTTTTTAAAGTTGAAGATCACAGCAATGTCACAGTATTCTGTCTCACAATTCTTTCCCGGGACTATTTGAAATGCCATAAAATCATGAAAGATCAGAAATTTATAAGAGCTGGTTTGACGTTTCAACTACCGGAAGAAAATAATTAAGGAAAATGTCCAAAAGACGGATTTTAGGCCTTGGTAATCGATGCCCTGTAACTTGCTTCTTGCCGCTGACAGCCCTTCCCTCCCTATTTATACATGTAGGAGAATCCTATCCCTATAAGGATTAAATGGACCTCGAAATCCAAATTTTCCTGCAGATAAATGTGAAAAAGGACTGCATATCTATTACATATATTGATTTTATATCAGAATCATATCAATTTAAGTGGATGAAATATAATTATCACAACTCTGTCAAGATCTTTAGTATCTTGGTGAACATATAAAGCCATTATGCCCTTATGATGGTCCCATAATGCTTGCATATACAATTTTCATTTGTAGATCTCAGTTAAAGTTAAAAAAAAGAGAGTGCGTCAACAATATTTTTAATCTACCAATCAGTTTATTCAGAAATGTAGAGGATAATCATCTAGCGGAATTCTTTTACCATTGGTTTTGTAATTGTGGTGAAAATGATAAAAGGAACTTACAATTGCATTTTCTTAGCGCCCAGAATTAATGTTTTAATTTTTTTTCTTTTAACTTGTCAATTTAAGGTTACCTGTGTAAGGGATATTTGGTTGCTCTGTGACAAGATGCTAAAGTTATCCTTCTATGTTCATTTGCTCTGCTCATTTTGTCCCTTAAGCGGGGCACTAGTCTTCACATTCATATGAAATATTTTGTTACTTCTTCTGAAGCTGTGCTGTTCCTTGGATATTTATAGAACATTGTCTCGTCAGAGATGTAAGAGAGGACATTTCTATTAGTTACACTTTATATATAGATAGTTACAGATACAAAAGTTTTTTGAGGGATGTCAATGTTATAGTCAATTGATTATATTGCTCTAAATCCATTTTTTTGATGATATATCTATATGAATTTCTTCTTATTATGCTTTTTAAATAAAGCCCCCTTCATTTCCTCAGTGCTTGTATTGTGACTTCCAGAAGATTAAACACTTTTTTTTTTGGTGATAAGTGCAGAGTCTTTGCTGTACTCTGAAAGGATAAGGATGTCTGTATCAAAGACAAGATTGACTATGAAAGTGAATCAACCAGCTGACCACTTAGAAACTGCAAATCAAAGGTCTGAAAATCATCTTCCTCGATCAGGCCCCTCTGATGAGCATCTTGAAGGCCACACAGAAACTGTTAAACACACTGTATACCAAACTTGTCACTCGAATTCTTCTCCAGGTATTAGTTGCTTTCCCTATATGTGGGTCCAATTTACTGCCAGTGGATGCTGACTTCGTTATTCAAGTCTATGAGCTTCCCAGTTACGTTAATCAAAGTTCCGTGCGAGCTTGAAAGAACATTAGACATCAGATAAAACTTTGAAGCAAATAATTTATCGTAGTCTTGTTTGATTATAACCCCACTAATTAAAAGGCAGGTGTCTTCTGATTTGGAAAAGCTTATATTTTGGGATTCCTAGTTGTGTCACCTATTTTCTGAAAGCTTTGGTGTTTGTATCTTCTCTCCGCACAGTTGTAGTATGGCATGCCTTAGAAGCTTTTGTATGAAATCCGACTAGAAACATGAGGTTCTTCTTTTTGTGCTGCAGGGAATGTCACCCTCAACTCATTTAATAGCTCGTTGTTGATTGGAAGTTTGGGATCTGAAAAAACATAGAAGTTATTTCTCATATACAGTTTGTTTTAGTTGTACAAATGATGAATATATGCATAATTTCAGCAGTTAGCCCCCCTTTTAATTAGATGATCACATGTAATTGTTATTCATAACCTTCCTTCACTAGCTGCACTTATGGTTGAGTTATTTCATTTGGTAGTTTGGATGTCTCCTCAAAGCTAAGCCTAACCTGTTATGTCAACATATAGCCAATGCTATGATTAGAATAGTGGAATTAGAGGAACTTGGCTTGTTCCTCTCAAGTTGTTTCCTAAATGATTGGACTGGGCAGTCATGTGATGAAATGGATTGGATCAAGTCCTCTTGATAATTGGGAGACATGGTGCTTCTTTGAGCTGTTCTAACGGGTGGGTGTTTTCTGATTTGTACAATAGTCAAAATATTAGGTGGAATTGGAGATGGGCGGTATGACTAAACATGTACCAAACCAGAGTATTGCTTGTCATGGATGAAGCCTGTTTCTAATTGATCTGGTATGTGAATCGTCACTTTTGTGACAATTAATTTGGAACCTTCGGAGCCGTAAAATCAATTGTGTGTAGCATATTGAAAGAGAACTAAATGCGAGGAAAAAGAACACAAGAAATGTGAAATGTAGAAGTGAGTTGCAGATGCAGATGTAATTGGATGTGTCACTATTGTTACAAATATGGATTGCAAATGACATTACTTGAGGAAGTGTAGAAATCCAATTCAAGTTTTGGTTGCTTATGTAATTCAGAGCTCCATAAGTGTGATGTAGGTGTTTGAATTGTTGAAATGTCTAGTCCAGCTGTTATGGAGGAGTTTCAAACTAATGGGTACTGGGAATTAAGTGCAAGAGGAGTTGTAAGTCCTACACTCGATCGAATCCCATGTCATATGATGGGTTTAACTATTTAAGGGCTCGTTTGGGATGGTTTTAGAAGTCTCAAAAGTTGATTGGGACAGAAAAAAAAAAGTTAGATTAAAAAAAAATGATGTTTGGTATTTTTAGGAATACCTTTTATTTTGCTAAAAGTCATTTTAAAGTTTAAGCAGCTTCTTTTAAAAAAAAATTGAACCTTTTGAAACTAATTTGTCAATACAGTATATAAAAAAGTTTACAATGAATTGACCTTTTTCTGTATAAAAGTACATTTATATATAAATTACATTATATTAATTGACTTTCATGTAACTTCACTTTACAAAAGTTAGTTGAGATTAAATTTTATCAATGCTGATTGAAATTAACATGGAGTGGGTGATTGGCCTTAAAAAAAAAGGCACTTTTGCATTTTAAGAGATTAAATTTGTCTAACATTGTGGATAATATAAAATTATTTAAAATAAGTTAATCCAAATGTTATGTGATGAGGTGCACATGGTGAGGGTTATGATTACAGTTTGGAAAGGCATGAAGCGGCATTATGAAAAAAGAAGTGAAGAAATGGGAGGAGGGTTTTAAAATTTGAGGTGGGGGACATTAGAATTACAAGAACCGGGGATCTCTCGTAATGGTGCACATGCATTGATCCTAAGAATATGAATGTGATAGGCATTGATTGGAACTTGAAAGGCAAGAGGCGTATTTGTGTACGATACCTAATCAATGAGCCAATTGAAAGCCGTTGCACTTGCACGTGTGTCCCATTAAATACTTCCTCCTAACCTCCCTATATATGCCTACTCCCCACTTAGCTATATTCTTCCTTGCCTTTCAACTTCCTCCCTTCCTTCAACCATTTTAGATTCGTTTTTGAAGAATGAATTACAAGAGAAAAGTAATAAAAATGATTCTAGATTTTAAAAAACAGCTGTTAAAAAGTTTGATATAAATAGCTCTATGAAAAACCATATTTTTCACTCTAAATTATAATTTTTTTGTGAAGAATCTATTATGAAGAGAATAGAGTGTTTGTATTGCTACTAATAAATCTATATCATAGGTTTAGTAGAAAAAGGTGATTGCGAAAAAAATGAGATTGTTTAGATTGTTTTTGTCTAAACATTTAAAAGTATGGTTTTTTATGGTCAGAAAAAAGCATGCTTTTGGGAAATCACCTAAATACATACAGCTCTCCCTAATTAAATTTTAAGACAAATGAAAAGCGAATTATATGCATAGATTTGAAGTTTAAAGGGAGAGATACGTCAGCTGTATATATTTCATGCAAGTTAATTTATTTTTTTTCAAAGCAAACCCATTTTGGAAATGAGATGAAAAGTAAATTTGACCATATACAAAGTACTGCTATCTGCATAAGATATGGAAGTGTTTGGCTGAAAATAGTTGAACAGGGAAATGGAAGTAATAATAGGAATTAATAATGGCGTGTGTAGAAAACATCAATCTTTATCTGGGCTAGGCTGGTGTTTTTGGCCAGCTTCAGATGTTCGTCACGCTAGAAATAGACCTCATGCGTCGTCACACACAGATCACAGATAGGCAGTACAGAAAAGTCAAGCAATTTACGGCCTCTCTCTCTAGACTCTATAAGCTACAACTACTCTGTCTTCCCTCTCTTATATCCAATCAATGAGTTCTATCTATCACTGTTTCTTTGAATGGATGCGTGTTGATGGGTTCTCTCCTTTCTTCCTCGATCGTTCACGCTGTTGTGTGAAGGAGCAAGAGCCATAGCTGCTACTTTTTGAAGCTAAGAAAAATCATCTCTATGATTGGCATCTTCAATTGGGGGGGGTTTTTTAGAGGTACTTTGTCCTTTTGATTGGACCTTGCTTGTCAGAAATCGATCGAGCTCCAAGTTCATCACCTGTTGATAAGAACCATGGACCTTGAACACGGACAATTAATTGTCTTCATAATTGTACGACCCCAACCCTGTTCATTTCATTCACGGATTAAATTATTGGCTATTCAAAGTATGTCACGTTATTCACGATTACGTTTGAAAATAACTTATAAAAACATTTGTACATAAATTAAAATAATTTTTTTTTTACATATTTATTTTAAATTATTTACAGCTATTTTTTAAAAATTATTCTCTGTCATACTCTATATACTTTATATATAAAGTTCTTGAAAATATTAGAAATGAGGATAACATTTTTAATATATTATGGTTAAAAAAAGACTAACTAGCGTGTAGTGTGTCTGTGAGATATATATATATATATAGATTGATGATATATATATAAATGTATTGATTAGTATTTTCACTATGAGACTATTCTCAAATTTCTTTAACAATATCTAATATCCGATATAATTGGATCCTATATGAGCATGGTTTGGATTTATATAGGTAATTTTCTCAAGGACGGTTTTCACGTTCATATAATCTTTTGAACAATCTATGCTTAAGATATTTTATTTCGAATTATATGTCATTTATTATACTTTGACATAGGAATCATAAGCTCACTCAAATTTCATATTTGATCATATTTAGATATATCACTTGACTTTGGATTCATAAGCAGTGACAATCATAAGAACTCGTTTTCATTGTCATTTTGAATTGATTTGGACATACAATAATATTCACCAAAAACTTCACCTTGATTACTTGCAAATCATGCAAATTTAGGTTCAAAATATCAATTCGAACTACCTAACAATTGGCTGTACAAAAAAATTTAAATGAGTTGTATTCCATTGAGTCATCAGAGTCAGGTTAACTGTGACCTCAAGCTCAAGAGTGTTATGAATATTGGAAAAGACTCATTAGGTTCTAAATATAAATTAGACCTGAATAACAGTGCATGAGGAAAAAGGGGGAAGGCATAGTTTAGTTTATGTATAAGCACTCTGAGAAAAAGGTTACCGACACAACCAATAAATCATAAATGATATATTTGAAATGGCTATTGCAAGACAACCGTTTGAAGCAAGCAACCCACTATAAGGATAAGTAATCTAAGATGTGGCCACGTGTCAGCAGCACCAACACTTAAAGACGTTTTTGCAAGAGAGAAACACGAGTGTGGGCAAGGCATTTCTCTTAAGCTTTTATTTATTTTGGGTTTGTGGGTCCTGTGGGATATTGAAACAGTGTTTTAATTATGGTGTGTTTGTGTGAATAATGAACGAAGAGTAGTGTCGTTTTTGCTGTATATAGTTGCAGGTAGAAAGAACCAAACGACAGGAAGAGGAGGAAGAAGATGATGGATTATGATCTCTCTATTTGCATTTCCCTGTTTTGAATAGCAATTCCCTCAAAAAGCCAAAACATCGCAGCAGACACACGCACGAGCGCTGCTCTGATGGCGACTTTCGCATATGCCACAATCAATACCTTTGTTCACCTTCCAAACCACTCCTTTCTACTTCTTCCTCATCTCTCTCTCTCTCTCTCTCTCTATATATATATATATAGATATTTCTTGCCTTATCCCTTCTCTCATCACTACTCATTTCCATTCCCTAACCAACCATTTTGCTTCTGATATGTCCAATTTAATATCTTCCAAAGTCTTCCCACTATGATAACAACAAATTATCTTATAATTAGACTTACAGGTAAAAACTATTATGCAAGGAGATGCTAGCTAGCTAGCTATAGGCCTATAGCTATAATGCAACATTGTGTGCATATAAACAATTATAATGGGAGTGATATGAGTGTGTGGTCCATTTTCTGACTTGTTCATTTGAAGAGACGTTTCAGAGTTTTGAATTTTATAATGTCGTGGAAGTTTTTGGGTGAGTAAATAAATTTTAAATTGAAACCTTGTGTATGTGGTGAGAAGATGTGGTTATAATCGAGGTGGGTTCCATTTGGCTGTATCTCCTAAATAATTTCAAATATTCTCTGTAGTGTAATAAGTCTAGTCCTATATATATATGTATGTATGTATGTACACATCTCTCTTTTAATTAAAAAAGCTTGGCTGTCGTTTCTCTCTTTCCAAATTCTCATTATATGCATGTGGCTCTGGCAAGCCTCCAAACTATGCGGGTGCACCGCGTAAAGAGAGAAGAGATAGCCGGAAAACGAACCAGCCAGGGGCGAGGAATTACTGACAGAGTCGACGATATTTTAGGAAAGTTGCAATCACTCACAATTAGGAATTGTTTCCCACTTCCCCCTCAATTTAATAATTCTTGTAATTAACGTGATATATAGTAAAAAAATGAATTCTAATATAATTTATATATTTTAATTGGATAGAAACCCTGATTAAAGCAATATAGTCTAGTCATCAAGGATGGACCCAAAGTGCAACGACATGCATATCTATATATAATCAAAGCAAAAAGATGATTAAAATAAACCTGTCTAAACTAAACTCAAATGTAATATGGCGGGAAAATTTTCATCTTTAATTATTCTACATATATAGTCATTTTCTGTGGGGACAGATTCGAACATCACTTTTGTTAAACATGTATATCTTCTCAATATGCAAACTGTAAAGTAGTTGTTGTGAGAGAGCATTATAATTATTACTCTCAACTTTGATCGTTCTCTCTTCATAAGAAATTATCACAAGAGAGTAATATTAATATAGCTGGATTCCGGGGTGGGGGGCTGATCGATGCGTGAATATAAATCACCCACAAACGAAACAACTGTTGGAGAAGGACATATCTCTATCATTCTCTATCAATGTAATGAAATGAGCGAAATGCAATTATTTGTGAGAGATAGTTGCACGTAGAGTATAATGCTGCTGCTGCTTTTTTTTTTGGCCTATATAAGCACACCCACCCTAGGCCTCTTTGATTAAGCCATATATCTTTCTCTCTTATTATCCTTTATAGCTCGCTCGCTCTCTCTCTCTCTCTCTCTCTCTCTCTCTC